>CAMOHE010048553.1:0-24669 GCA_946598075.1 Artocarpus hirsutus | reverse complement strand
TCGATGAAGAAAGCTACATCAAAACCCTCTTTTTTTTTTTTTTTTTTGGTGAAAAAGCAAAACTAACTTTGCGTTCTAACAAAAAGGGAAAAGAAGCTTCAAAATGTAATTCCACATCTTTAGATATTTGAATGCATAAAAAAAAAATTAAATTGAACGCATCATTCGAATTTGAATGAACTGGAATGAGAAGTTAAGGAAATCTTTTTAACAAAATGGTCTTTTTAAGTATGGGGGTATATAAGGGCAATAGTGGAAATATGTGATATATTAATATTAAAAATTAAAAAAAAAATATTTTGGGTCCCTTAATAAATAGGGCCAACAATTCGGACATGGTACGATAACACGATACGAAAACAACACAAGATAAACGGGTTTAGACAGCACGTTTATTAATTGTGCCATAAATGGGTTGGCACGAATAACACGAAAATAAACGGACTAGATTCGTGCTAATAAGCTAAACACGCCTTAACACGT
Organism: Artocarpus hirsutus; assembly: GCA_946598075.1. NCBI lineage: Eukaryota > Viridiplantae > Streptophyta > Magnoliopsida > Rosales > Moraceae > Artocarpus > Artocarpus hirsutus. The sequence goes on along the minus strand of CAMOHE010048553.1, from coordinate 24,186 downwards.
TTAATTAAATGGGCCGTAAATGTGTTAACACGGCACGACACGACCCGTCTATTTATAACACATTTAAACTTAAAAATAAAAATATTTAAAATATTTATAGTAGGTTAGTATTAATTAGATATTGTGTTTTTGTTAATTTTCTTTAGTGGCTTTTTAAAAAATAATAATAATTTTTTTTAATTTTTAGTTAATTGGGTCATAAACGTGTCATATGCGTGTTGTTATCGTGTCAACTCATCACGACACGTTTAATAATCGTATTAATCGTGTCATGTCGTGTTACGCATGCCATAAGCGTGTCGTATTCATGTTTGCATTTCTAGCACGTTTATTAATCGTGTCGTGTTTGTATTCGGGCTAAATGTGCCGTGCTGTAAACGTACCGATACTAACATGGCACGAACACGATTATTGCCACCCCTATTAATAAAGACTTGGGGTGTATATCTAATTTCCCTTTTCCCAAGCATTAGTTTTAAACAAATCAACAAGATTGTCCTTTATTCGTAAATGGAGACCCTGACTAATGATGGCTATCATATAAAGCCACAAAGGATATTGTGGAGAATAAAGAATCATTATTGTAGTATTTGGAGAAAATCTTGTATATTGAATAGAGTTAGGGAGGCAAAGCATTCGATATTATTAGGTTAATCATACACTACGTAATTCTCTAGTGCGGTCATCTCTAGTCAAAGTCATAGGAGCACTGGTGATGGGTAGTTTTATGTCATTCATACCGGAGATAAGCAAAGCAAGAAAAGCAAGCTAACATGATGAGACACCAAGTATAATTGAACTATATAAATTCCTAATGGTAAACAAGATAGATGCATGCTAGAGATGACAAAACAAAACACGTGAATGAATTCAAAATGACCAACCAAGTTTTTAATAAAAATATGCCTCGTGTCATGATGATAAGATATAGATAAAGTGCTAACATTCTACAAATATGCAAATGAATATGATATCAAAAGGGTCTTTCAGGGACAACATCAGGCTACATGCATACCAAAGATGAGTATTGTAGGTAATCTTGACGGCCCAAGGCCTAAGGACCAGATCATCGAAAGGACAAGTGAGGACCTAAGTCCATAAAGACATCTCAATGGAGGACAAGTTAATAGAACTTTTTTCAGGGGTCGATATGTCTTATTATGGACAAGAGATTGAGATGAAACAATGTCTAAATTCATTGAACTCTGGGATAAGAGTTTGAATTTCGAAATGGGCACACGAATCTCCACAAAATGAGAAAGACCAAGTCTTTCGAGCACTATTTAGGAATATCAAATACCAGAAGGCAAGACTACAATAAGAAAAAAAGAATAATCTTGATATTATTTTGATCCTGTTTTTTATTTTATTTAAATATTTCATACAAGAAACTATAACTATAAATAGGGGCTGAAAACCCTTGGTAAAGGGATCTTTTAGGGGTTTTATTTTCCTTTTTTTGGCCCTCTTAAGTTTGTATACACGAAAGGAGAGACTAAAGCGAGAACTAACATTGGATGTAGCTCATGTTGAGTGAATCACTATAATTCTTGATGTTATTTACTTTTCTACATCATTAATTTCTTTATTCTCATCTAGACACTGTGAGTGATTTGTGAGGTTATTGTTGACAAAATTTGGCCATTAACAATTGGCGCTAGAAGGAAGACCAAATTATGTGAGGGTGAACCAACAGCATTAAAATTACTACATGTTCATCATGGTGACAACATGCACTAAACACTCTAATCGTATCAGAAATAACTCGGCCACACAAGGCAATGACTCTATCGTTGGGGGTGCCGACAGCATGCAGTGCTCTAGAAGAGCCAGACCACCTTTACGGACCATGCTTCTAGAGCAAAGGGCAGAAATAATGGTGGACTGCTCGAGAAAATCTTTGCAGCCTTAGATGACATGTAATGCAGGGGTGGTAATGCCACAGGTGATGACCTAATAGACTAAGGGAATCGATGTGTTGATAATAAGAATAATGGTAGCCAGCAAGTTGTCCTAGAGGGAACCGGAGAGACTGTAGGTGACAACCCCAAGAGGGAAAATTCGATGGCCAATCGAGAAAGAAGGTGAAAAGTAGCCTAGGCCCAGGTCCAAGGAATAGGCCAACAAAATCTAAGGCAAAACATTGATCTCCCTCTACTTCTGTCGAGACATGATGTGAGACAGGACTTGGCTTAGTACTGAACAGCAAAGACTTATGGGACCAATTGCACAAGATGGACTTGAAACGCCATTTGCACACAAGACGAGCTATTTCTCAAGGGAATAATCCAAATTTGGTGGATCTTTTGGCTATGGACCAACCAATAAGCCATCCTCAAGTCGACCCCCCAACTTATCGCCTAGCAGGTACAACAACAGTTGTAGGCAATTTTGGGACTTCCCACAAGAGATATCAGGCGTTTAGAGGGGCCTATTGGAAATTTTGAAGGATAAGCTCGACATGAATCGTGGGGAGGAGATTACATACTCGACTCCTTTTGCCCCAATAATTAGAAACGCACTGCTCCCAAATAGATTCAAGCCACCATAGATGGCTCCCTATGAAGGACAAAGTGATCCCAATGATCATATTCAAACATACAAATCTTACATGGAGTTTTATGGATACCCGTAGGAGATCATTTGTCTAGTTTTTAGCCAAACCTTCATTGGCTCAGCAAGGTGATGGTTCAAAAGTTTAAAGGAGGGCAGAATTACATGTTTCTAGGACTTGAAGATAGCCTTCTTGAACCAATTTGTCGACGTAAGAGCCTTCCCACCATCCAAAGAAAAGCTTAGCTTCTTGACCCAAGGGCCCAATGGGTCCCTAAAGGATTGGCTAGCATGGCACACTAAAAAGGTAACTATGATTGGCGGCATTTCTGAAAACGTCACCCTGATGGGAGCACTAAGCAGCATGTAGACAAATATCCCTTTTAGAGATGACTTCAATTGCAAAAGTACCAAGTCGTATAGGGAATTCTTAGAAAGAGCTCGAGGATTAAAGAGGTGAAAGGCCTAGTTCACATACGAGTCATGGGAGGAAGTGGAAGTAGCAATGGCCAAGGGTCGAATCAAGGAAGCAAAAACAGAAGCAACCCATAAGGGCAGAGCAATTCACCAAAGCTGCCAGTTTTACGACCCCAACAAAATCCTCCCAACTAAGTGATTATCGCAGATAACGCAAAGCTACAAAAACAAGAGGATAAGAGACCAAGGCAACAATAGAGGTATGACAACTACCATGACCTTACCATTCCCATTAACGACATCTACCACAAGATCAGTGATCAACCGTATCTACAACATCCCTCTCCTATGAGGTCAAATCCTAACAAGTGTAATCAAAATAAGCATTGTAGGTTCCATGGCAATGTAGGCTACTACACCAATGAATGCATTGATCTCAAGGATGAGATTGAAATGTTCATCAGGGAAGGTCAGCTACAAGAATATAGAGCCGATTGAAACAACAGGGGGAGTTATAGAAGAAATGATCGTAGAGACAATCAGAGACAACACTATAGGAATATAGGTTCCATGGTCAATGGCGTGATGATGCCTGTCAAGACAACACTACAGCAGCACCTGCAAGTATAATACGTACAATTTTTGGAGGGCCATATCTACATGTGATTCTTGAAGTCCCAAAAGAACTATGCTCACGAGACGAGAAGAAATTATAAGCAAAAATGAATGAAAGTGTCAACAAGCAAGTCAGCTAAGGCATTGAGATTCGAAGCAACAGAGATCACATTCTTTGAGTAAGATACAGGATTTTCCTCAAAATTAAAAATTATACCATGTGTCAAATTTTGGTTGATAATGATAGCTTAGTTGATATTATAAACATAGACTATTTAACAAAGATCGGAATCCCTCTAGATCAAATAATGCCAAATTCTCTGTAACACTTGAGCATTTTTACTATATTAAAAATGCATTAAGTTAAGGATTATATTGAGATAAAAAATACAGTTTAAGGAAAAATACTGTATAATAACATGAAAAATTATATAGTATTAGAATAATGCAGTATAAGAATGAGACTGTTTAAGGTCATGCCGTACAGAAATTGAACTATTTAAGTTAAAGCAGTATAGAAATAATACTGCTTAGAGAATATGGATGAATAAGAAGGGGTATGTTTGGCCTCTAAACATAAACCAGAGGCAATTAAAATATTTAATACAGGCTAGGAATACATTTTTGCATTGATTTTACCATGATAGTATAAGAAAAATACTGTGTGGTGAAAAATTACACAGTGTAAATTTTTGGGACCCATAAAGTAGACACCCAATTTAATCTTATTGGGCCACCAAGCCATGAAAGGTGGCCCAATCACATATTGCCACATGGTAGCCCAATAGATTACCATGAGTCACCCATTGGATAAGTATGCATTTAATGTTGAATTTTGCCCAAAAAATCTTCCTTTCTTCTTCCTCCCAAACCGGCAACCATGGTTGAAGCTCTCCCAAAATTTTTCAAGTTCCCATCTTTGCAAAAATAACCACATTTAAGTTCAAGAAGTGAAGCCCAAGGATTTTAACAAGTTTTAAGGTAAAAACCTTAACTTTTTTCAAGGTTTTTCATGGTTTTTCTTGGGTTAAGGAAGGAAAACTAATTCAAAGCATTTTTGTGTGAGAAATGCTTAGGAAAAAGGCTTTAAAGGAGCTCTTGGAGGGCTAAAAACCAAAAGTGTTAGTTAGGGTAAGTTTTGAAATTATGTGATTTTTATTTTGATTTTTATTCTTTCAAGGATATGTGGGCTTTCAAGCAAAGTTTTGCTTAAATACCATAGATACATGAATTATGGTATGTTGATGTTGTGAAAAGTTAGGTTTAAATGTTGAAAATATTAGTTTTGCAAAAAGTGTTATTATTGTAATTTTAGTACTAATATTGCAACAATAATGATTTAGCATGAAAATGATTGAAACAAGGGTTGGAATTGCACTTGCAAGGGTAGAGTTGCTGATTGAAAATGCATTTTGACAAAAATGCCCCAAGGACTAAATTGAAAGAAAAAGTTTCTTCTCGGTAGATTTGAAAATCAACTAAAAAGTCCCTCTAAACGTGAAAATTTTAGAAAAGTTAAAACATGAAAGTTGTAGATCTCAATGAAACTGTTAGGTCAATTCATCAAAAATCTCAACCGATTGTGGGATTTTAATTTTACAAGAATTTGTTGAAATTGGGAAAAAATTTTAAAGGGAAAAACGTCATGTTTGCAAAGGATTTTGAATGTGATACTTTGAGCAAAAATGTTCCTCATGAAAAATGAGAACTAATGGTTTTAAAAGATTATTTTTGGTTCCAGGGGCGTAAATGCAAATATTTTTGTATTTGGGCCAAAACTGTAAAATTGTGTTAAAACTAAGTTTTCACTAGGGAACGTTGATTTCTTATACTACTATAGGCAGTAAGTGATTATAGATGCTAAGTTTTTAAGGATTTAAAGTTAGGTAAGGAATGAATGAAAGAAAAAGAGGTTAAGGGCAAAATGGTCATTTTATGAAAAAAGGTCAAAATGGACCTAAAATGCCCGATGTCAGGAAATGTTTCTTGGTGGTAATTTTTCTGTATTATGTTGGTAAGGGATTGTTAAAGTTAAGCAATAAGTTTTATTAAGTTAAGAAACGGACGAAAAACCCGTTAAGGGTAAAATCGTCATTTTTAAAGAAACGGCCAGAACGGAGTTGAACACTTCAATTTAGCATAATGTTCTTAGACAAAAAATATTCCATAATATGTTAGGTAACATAACTGTCATGTATGATAAGAGATTTAATAAGGGATGTTTAAGTAAATGAAAGGTAACCCGGTGGGTTACAAGGTTAAAGAGAAAGGTGACCTTGATGGGTTACAAGGTTAAGTAAAGACAAGGGTAAATGAATAGTGTACAAGACAAGTTAAAAGGAAATAATGATTCATGTTTATATTTTATTATCAGTCGAGTGGATTGATAATAAAGAAAGTTAACTAATAAGTCGAATGTCATTTGATCAGGACACAGAAGCCGACTAATAAAAGAAAAAAGGAATGAGAAAGGAACAGAATAGAGAACGCTAGAGCATAATCCTGATAAGTTTTAAACCTCACCTACAACATGAAGTATATGATTTTCAAATGCTTATATATATGTTTGTAATTGCTTTGCAAATTGTTTTTAAAGTATGTTCAGATTCGTTATGCAAGAAGTTTTAAAGTTTAAATCAAGGTTTGCAATGTATTTTTAATTACTGTTTTTAAAGTATGATAGCATTTTGTTAATGCATAAAGTTTTACAGTTTAATTTATAAGTTTTAGGATGCTTTTATTATGCAATACGTTGCATTTTGTTATGCAATATGTTTCAAAATAAAAGTTGTGATTTGCAAAATGTGATTGCGTTATATGTTGTATTTGTTATGCAATAAGTTGCATTTGTTATGCAATAAGTGTTAGAGTACAAGTTATGATTTACAAAATGTGCCTACGTTATAAGTTGTATTTGTTATGTAATAAGTTGCATTTGTTGTGCAATAGAATTTATATTACAAGCTATGATTTGCAAGCGTGTTGCATATGATGTGATTGCATTGGGCATGCTCACTAAAGTTAATAAAACGTAACGCAAAGATAAATAGAAAGTGTCGTACCAGCCTCTTTGTTATGAGGTAATGAAAGTAAAGTTAAAGTTTGACCTCCTAGATGTGAGGTACACGACATCGATGTTCGATGGTTTCAAGTCTTCCACAAGGGAAGCATCATGTTTATAATCTCATGATCAATAATGTTGGTATGAACACTAAAGTAAGTACGGAAAGATAAGAAACAAAGATGGAAAGTTAAAGTAAAATAATGAAAGATAAGGAACAAGGATAGACAGTTAAAGTAAGATAAGAAAAGTTAAGGAACGAAGATAGAAAGTTAAAGTAAGAAAGGAACGTTCATAAGACATTCATAATCGAAAGTACATAATTGAGCATAAATGGAAACATGCATTTTAGTTTTGCTTGTTTTCCTTGTTATAAAATATTTAAATGCTATGAAAAACATTCTAAGGAATGTTTTATGTTAAGTGTTTATGAAAAGATAAATGATGTTTATGAAGAGCAATTTGAGGATTGTATTATGTTAAATATTTTATGAAAAGCGTTTATGAAAAACGTTATAAAAATGCTTTATTAAAACATTTATGAAAAACATTTTATAAATGTTTTATGAAAAATGTTTACGAAAAACGTTTATGAAAAATGTTTCAAGAGAAAGGTTTTTATGAGGAAAGATTTAAAGCATGTTTAACTGTTTGTGAGTTTATGTTTGAACTTACTAAGCGTAAGCTCATAAAAAGTTTCTTCATGCTGTAGGTTGCCTTACGAGTGACCAATAGGACCCGCTAGAAGAGCTATGTGCTGCAAAGGACGGATGCGAGGATTTGGGTATGGATACCACTACAGTTTGCTTCTGCTATGCAAAGAAAAGGTTTTCCACTATTTAGTGTAGTGTTTAAAAGTATTAAGAAAATTTCAGTTTTAAGAAATATTTTCAAAGCTTTAAGATACATTGTATGAAATGTTTTATAAAATTATAAAGTGTAGTTTTAAGCTATGATTTAATAAATGTTTCTTGTTAAGTTTTAAGGAACGAATTGAAATAGTTTTAAAGGCAAATATTGAGCGAGGTCTCAACTCGAATGGCGACAAAGGTCGTAACAGTTTTTAAGTACGTTTAAAATAATGTTTAAAGAAAAAAAAAATTTAATTCAGTATTTTTCTTTCTAAGTAAGTAAGATTATTATTTAAGAACGATGTTTATGAAAGTAAAGTAACTGTCTAAAAAGGCAGGTCGTCACAGGTGGTATCAAAGCAGTATCCTACCATCCCATCTCGCACTATCATATGCCCGCTATACCATAGCTCAAGTAAGTAAGTTAAGTTAAGTAAGAAGAAAAGTTAGAATTTAACGATTACGTGCTTATACAAGGTATATAGCCTTTGATATCGGCACCTCCGGATGAACGATGAGAAAGGCAAAGGTTGAAGAATGAACGTAATGTCACATGTTAGAATGTTCCCGCAAGTCGACGAAAGTTTTCGTCCATCAGCAATGTCAAGTCAACGATGGTCAAATATGGTCAATGATGGTCAACAGATGGCCGATGGCTCAAAAATCAAGAAGATGAGCTCGTGACATGTTATGATGTTCTTACGACAATGGTGCCTCTGTATGAGCAGATCTCACTCTATTAGAAGTCAATTCGGTATTAACTACACGTATAACGAGGAAAGCAGATCAAGATAACGAAATAAGAGGTCCAAAAGTGATTTTCGGTGCTCTATGGAACGAGAATGCTTGAGAGCAACCAGCAATTAGATGACTAAGTATGCGATTTTTTTGAGCGTAAGCACTCTTTAGCTGAGCTGAGACATGCTAATGAGCTCGTAACGGCTCGGATGGGAATCACGATCAAGACAATGATGCCAAATCGGTCAGCAAAACCCTCACAAGTTGGAGGATGGAAGCTAGAGATCGATACGTTATGAGAAAATTACAGGAAAATGTAATTTTAGAAGGGATATAGGATTGAAAAATTATGGATTTATGGTCGGATGACCTTAATTTTTAGATAGTCATGATGCGATTTGATTAAAAATGAACCTTATTTTCAAGAATAGCATTCATTGGTAGAATGCTAAACCTTTAAATAAATGAGAATTGCACTCAGATGTTGAAAGATCAGAGTTGCGCAGCAGAATTACGGTGTTACAATGCAAAGAAATATATCAGTGAAATGATGAAAATTGTTGGAGTTCCAAGATGGACACTTAGTTTTAGTGAGAAAATAGGGACCAAGGAAGCATGTTAAGAACAAAAAAGATGATAAGGGAGATGAACTACCCATGAATGTTCTAATTTTCGAGGACGAAAATTGTTAAGGAGGATAGATTGTAACACTCGAGCATTTTTACTATATTAAAAATGCATTAAGTTAAGGATTATATTGAGATGAAAAATATAGTTTAAGAAAAAATACTGTATAATAACATGAAAAATTATACAGTATTAGAATAATGCATTGTAAGAATGGGACTGTTTAAGGTCATACAGTACAAAATTTGAACTATTTAAGTTAAAGAAGTATAGGAATAATACTGCTTAGAGAATATGGATGAATAAGAAAGGGTATGTTTGGCCTCTAAAAATAAACCAGAGACAAGTAAAATATTTAATACAGTCTAGGAATACATTTTTGCACTGATTTTACCACAATAGTATAAGAAAAATACTGTGTGGTGAAAAATTAAACAGTGTAAATTTTTGGGACCCACAAAGTGGACACCTAATTAAATCTTATTGGGCCACCAAGCCATGAAAGGTGGTCCAATCACATGTTGCCATATGGTAGCCCAATAGATTACCATGAGTCACCCATTGGATAAGTATGCATTTAATGTTGAATTTTGCCAAAAAAATCTTCCTTTCTTCTTCCTTCAAAACCGGCAACCATGGTTAAAGCTCTCCCAAAATTTTTCAAGTTCCCATCTTTGCAAAAATAACCCCATTTAAGTTCAAGAAGTGAAGCCCAAGGATTTTAGCAAGTTTTAAAACAAAAACCCTAACTTTTTCCAAGGTTTTTCATGGTTTTCTTGGGTTAAGGAAGGAAAACTAATTCAAAGCATTTTTGTGTGAGAAATGCTTAGGAAAAAGGCTTTAAAGGAGCTCTTAGAGGGCTAAAAACCAAAAGTGATAGTTGGGGTAAGTTTTGAATTTCAAAGTTTTGAAATTATGTGATTTTTATTTTGATTTTTATTCTTTCAAGGATATGTGGGCTTTCAAGCAAAGTTTTGCTTAAATCCTATAGATACATGAATTATGGTATGTTGATGTTGTGAAAAGTTAGGTTTAAATGTTGAAAATGTTAGTTTTTGCAAAAAGTTTTATTTTTGTAATTTTAGTACTAATTTTACAAAAATAATGATTTAGCATGAAAATGATTGAAATAAGGGTTGGAACTACTCTTGCAAGGGTAGAGTTGTAGATTGCAAATGGATTTTGACAAAAATGCCCCAAGGACTAAATTGAAAGAAAAAGTTTCTTCTCGGTAGATTTAAAAATCAGCCAAAAAGTCTTTCTAAACATGGGAATTTTGGAAAAGTTAAAACATGAAAGTTGTAGATCTCGATGAAACTGTTAAGTAGCATGCATAGTTCATCAAAAATCTCAACCGATTGTGAGATTTTAATTTTACAAGAATTTGTTGAAATTGGGAAAAAATTTCAAAGCGGCAAAATGGCATGTTTGCAAAGGATTTTGAATGTGGTACTTCAAGCAAAAAGGCTCCTCATGAAAAATGGGAACTAATGGTTTAAAAAGATTATTTTTTGGTTCCAGGGGCATCAATGTAATTATTTTTGTATTTGGGCCAAAATCGTAAAATTATGTGAAAACTAAGTTTTCACTAGGGAACATTGATTTCCTATATTGTTGTAGGCAGTAAGTGATTATAGATGCTAATTTTTTAAGGATTTAAAGTTAGGTAAGGAATGAATGAAAGAAAAAAAGGTTAAGGGCAAAATGGTCATTTTATGAAAAAAAGGCCAAAATGGACCTAAAACGTCCGATGTCAGGAAACGTTTCTTAGTGGTAATTTTTTCGTATTATATAGGTAAGGGAATGTTAAAGTTAAGTAATGAGTTTTATTAACTAAAGAAATGGACGAAAAACCCGTTAAGGATAAAATCGTTATTTTTAAAGAAACAGCTAGAACAGAGTCGAACACTCCAATTTAGCATAACGTTCTTAGACGGAATATACTTTGTAATATGTTAAGTAACGTAACCATCATGTGTGACAAGAGATTTAATAAGGGATGTTTAAGTAAATAAAAGGTAACTCGATGGGTTACAAGATTGAAGGGAAAGGTGACCTTGATGGGTTACAAGGTTAAGTAAAAACAAGGGTAAACGGATAGTGTACAAGACAAGTTAAAAGGAAAAAATGGCTAAGGTTTATATTTTATTATCAGTCGAGTGGATTGATAATAAATAAAGTTAACTAATAAGTCAGATGTCATTTGATCAGGACACAGGAGCCGACTAATGAAAGGAAAAAGGAATGAGAAAGGAACAGAATAGAGAACGCTAGAGCATAATCCCGATAAGTTTTAAACCTCACCTACAGCATGAAGTAAATGATTTTCAAATGCTTATATATATGTTTGCAATTGCTGTGCAAATTGTTTTTAAAGTATGTTCGTATTTGCTATACAAGAAGTTGTAAAGTTTAAATCAAGGTTTGCAATGCATTTGCAATTATTGTTTTTAAAGAATGATAGCATTTTGTTAATGCATAAAGTTTTATAGTTTAATTTATAAGTTTTATGATGCATTTGTTATGCAATACGTTACATTTTGTTATGCAATAAGTTTCAAAATAAAAGTTGTGATTTGCAAAATGTGATTGCGTTATATGTTGCATTTGTTATGCAATAGGTTGCATTTGTAATGCAATAAGTGTTAGAGTATAAGTTATGATTTGCAAAATGTATCTGCGTTATAAGTTGCATTTGTTGTGCAATAGAATTTATTGTACAAGCTATGATTTGCAAGTGTGTTGCATATGATGTGATTGCATTAGACATGCTCACTAAAGTTAATAAGAACGTAACGCAAAGATCAAAAGAAAGTGTCGTACCAGCCTCTTTGTTATGAGGTAATGAAAGTAAAGTTAAAGTTTGACCTCCTAAATATGAGATACATGACATCGATGTTCGATAGTTTTAAGTCTTCCATAAGGGAAGCATCATGTTTATAATCTCATGATCGATGATGTTGGTACAGACATTAAAGTAAGATATGGAAAGATAAGGAACAAAGATGAAAAATTAAATTAAGATAATGAAAGATAAAGAGCAAGGATAGACAGTTAAAGTAAGATGAGGAAAGTTAAGGAACAAAGATAGAAAGTTAAAGTAAGAAAGGAACGTGCATAAGACATTCATAATCGAAAGTACATAATTGAGCATAAATGGAAATATGCATTTTAGTTTTGGTTGTTTTCCTTGTTATGAAATATTTAAATGCTATGAAAAACATTCTAAGGAATATTTTATGTTATGTGTTTATGAAAACATAATTGATGTTTATGAAGAGCAATTTGATGATTGTTTTATGTTAAATATTTTATGAAAAATGTTTATAAAAAATGTTACAGAAATGCTTTATTAAAACGTTTATGAAAAACGTTTTATAAATGTTTTATGAAAAATGTTTATGAAAAAAGTTTATGAAAAATGTTTCAAGAGAAAGGCTTTTAGGAGGCAAGATTTAAAGTATATTTTAAATGTTTGTGAGTTTATATTTGAACTTATTGAGCATAAGCTCAAAAAAATTTTCTTCATGCTGTAGGTTGCCTTACGAGTAACCAATAGGACCTGCTAAAAGAGTTAGGTGCTGTGGAGGATGAATGCGAGGATTTGGGTATGGATACCACTACAGTTTGCTTCCGCTGTGCAAAGAAAAGGTTTTCTACTATTTAGTATAGTGTTTAAAAGTATTAAAAAAATTTCAATTTTAAGGAATGTTTTCAAAGTTTTAAGATACATTGTACGAAATGTTTTATAAAATTATAAAGTGTAGTTTTAAGCTATGATTTAATAAATGTTCCTTGTTAAGTTTTAAGGACCGAATTGAAATGGTTTTAAAGGCAAATGTTGAGCGAGGTCTCAACTCGAATGGCGACAAAGGTTGCAACAGTTTTTAAGTACGTTTAAAAGAATTTTTAAAGAAAAAAAAATTTTAATTCAGTATTTTTCTTACTAAGTAAATAAGATTACTATTTAAGAACAATGTTTATAAAAGTAAAGTGACTAGTCGAAAAGGCAGGTCGTCATATTCTCAACCACTTTTTAGGTTAATGGGTGACTGTATAATTCCAAAAGGAATAATAAAGCTGCCAATAACAATCGAAGATAAGCCAAGAATAACGACCATACTATCAAATTTTTTGGTAGTAAAAGGAGGAGACGAATAAGGGCTTTGAGGCCATCACTTCTATTATCATCAGAAAGTGAAGTTCCTCATGCTAAAAGGTATGGGTGAGATGAGAGGAAACCAGTACAAGCCAAGTATTCAAATGTGTTACACGCTTATACAGACCTAAAAAAGATGGGAATAAGGATGGTACATTAAGGCCCTGTTGTGGAAGACATTGACTTAAGATTAGAAGAAGAGATTACAGGAACTGAACCAGCTGAAGACCAAATAGAAGTAAAAGTGGACAAACAAGACCCTTCAAAGGTATCAAAAATAGGGTCGAGGTTAAGCAAGTAGAAGGCGAAAGAGTTAAAAGAAATTTTTGAGCAATAATCTTGATGTCATTGCTTGGAATCATGAAGAGATGGTTGGAATTGATCCAAAACTAGCCTGTCATTGTTTAAACATTAACCTATACTATCCTCCAAAGAGGCAGGATAGGTGATCGATGAACCTGGAGAGATATGAGGCTCTCTATGAGGAAGTTAACAAGCTAGAAAGAAACAGGTTCATTCGGGAATCTCACTATCTAGATTGGATATTGAATCCTGTGCTCATCCATGAGCCAAATGGGAAGTGGAAGACACGTATCGATTTTACTGACCCTAATAAGGCATCCTTAAAGGACAGCTTTCCACAACCCAAGATTAACCAATTGGTTGACGCCACAATAGGACATGAGTTGCTAAGTTTCATGAATGCTTATTCTAGTTATAATCAGATTCCTATGCACCAGCAAGACCAAGAACACGTATGCTTTATTATTGATAGAGGGCTATATTATTATTTCATCATGTCCTTCGGACTGAAAAACACAAGGGTGACATAACGGCATTTAGTAAACAAAATATTTGCTAAACACATTGGGAAAACAATGGAAGTTAATGTCGACGATATGCTTGTGAAAAGTTTAAAGGCGAATTTACATGTTGCCCATCAATGTTTTAGTTTTTGCGAAAGTACAAGATGAAGCTAAACCCTTTGTGGCATTAGGGAAGTTTTTAGGATTTATGGTTAACTATCATGGGATCAAAGCTAACCTAATAAAAATTCAACCCTCATCGGATATGGAAGTGCCGAGAAAGCTTAAAGAAGTACATAAATTAACAGGGCTTGTTGTTGTGCTCAATGCTTTATCTCAAGGGTAGCTGATAAGTGCATCCCTTTCTTTGACATTTTGAAAAAGCTATTTGAATGGACAAAAGAGTGTGATGAAGCCTTCAAAAGCTTGAAGGAATACCTTAGGAAGCCCCCGTTACTTTCCAAGGCTTTGCCAGGGGAGACCCTATTCATTTACTTAGCAGTTTCTCCTTATGCTCTAAGCTCAGTTCTCATAAGGGAAGAGAAGAAGGCTCAACTTTAGGTTTATTACGCAAGCAAGCGATTGCTTGACATAGAGACAAGGTATTCAGAGATGGAAAAGCTTGTATTTGCTCTCGTTATGCCAACCAGGAAGCTAAAAAGGTATTTTCTAGAGCATAAAGTGGTCATTCTAACCAATTATCCTATAAGACAAGCTTTATAGAAACCCAAAACATCAGGTCACTTGTTGAAATGATTTGTAGAGTTTAAGCCAGTTTGATTTTGACTACAAACCCCGAACTACGATTAAGAGGCAGGCATTGGAAGACTTTCTGACTACAAACCAAAATATTGTTTCTAATTATCATTGAGAAAAAAGTTTATATATACATATATATATATATATATATATATTAGTTCAACTGGTTAGAAAAACCAATCCAAACCGATTACAATTAGATTGGTTTGGATTGGATCTAATTTCTTAATTGGTTTGTTATGGTGTGAAAATCTCCAAACCGATCTATAATTGGTTTGGTTTGTGGGTTACTTTTAAATAAGGGGTTTGGTTTGATTGTCTATCCCTACTTTCAATAGTAAACCAAGACATATAAAACTTCACCACTCGTAACTCTACTTATTTATGACAATAAAAAAAAATAAAATATCCTCTTTAGCGGGCTCTCTCTTTGAAAGGTTCAGAATTGTAGATAAATATCTTTTTGAAAACTTGATTTCGGAATGTAGTCTTCCAAAATTATATAAAAAATATATTTATACGTAATGTCTTAAATCTTTTGTTATTGATATTTTATTTTCTTGTATAATTGAGCAAAGTTGTGACTTTTTTTCTTTTTTTCAAAATAAGCTTTTTACCTTCAATTTAGGTTTATTTAAAACTTATAATTCTAGTTTTTGATCTCATCAAGTGTATGCCTTTAAACTTAATTTAATATGCAAATCCATTCCTTAACTAGTTAATAATTGATTTTAATTTTTAAATTGACCAAATTATCATTAAGCAAAGGAAAAAAAAAAACTAAAACTTCTAAAATGTTGTAAATCAAGTGTGTGCACGTGTGGATGTCACCTCTTGGTATTCTATGAGTTACATGCAAAGGTTTTATTGCAAATTTATAATTCATTTTTAGACCACATAATCTCACTATTGAATCCTTCTTAATATTGTGCATTATATCTCTCTAACCTATGACAACCTAGAATTTTTAGTGTATTAAATATGCAATAATTAAGGATTGTGTTAAGCAAATTATGTAAAACTTTTGTGAGCCAAATATTATGCTAAAAATTTTTTTAAGAATTTAAGAAAATTTTCATGTCACGAGGATTATTGTTTAAATCCAATAAAAAAAAAGAGCTAAATAATAAGTAAGTTGGCATTTCTAATGTTATTGATGTCTTGCAGAGACCAGTACAAAAACAATTGATATAGCTGATGAAGTAACCCTAGAATAGGTTAAGGTACCTGAAAATGATGTTATTCAAGAGATCTCAATAAGTTATGTCACTTCAGGAAAAAGATGGAACTGAAATGAAATCATTGTCGACAATATATTTGTATATGTAGTAGCTCTTGATATTATAGAAGAAAACAAGGATCTTAAACCAAAGTCTGTTGAAGAAAAATGGCTAGTATAAATGATTAGCCAAAATAGAAAGACACAATCCGAGCAGAATTAAATTCACTTGAAGAATGTCAAGTTTTTGGCCTTATTGTCTAAACACCTGAAGGTGTAAAATTTATAGGCTGCAAGTAGGTATCTGTGCGAAAACGTAATGAGAAAAATGAAGTTGTCAAATACAAAGCATGACTTATAGCACAATGCTTTTCGCAAAGACCTAATGTTGATTATGAGAAGACATATTCTCCAGTGGTGGATGCAATTACATTTAGATTTTTTATTAGCCTGATAATTTCAAAAGGACTTCACATGCATCTATTGGATGTTGTAACGACTTATCATTATAAGTCACTCAATAGTAACATTTACATGAAAGTCCCTAAAGGGCTAAAAATGCCTAAAGCATGCAATTCAAAACCCAAGAAATGTATTCAATTAAATTACAAAGATCTTTGTATGGATTAAAGCAATGTGGACGCATGTGGTGTAATTGTCTTAGTGAATATCTTTTGAAAGAATGATATATTAACAATCCAATTTGCCCATGTGTTTTTATCAAAACGCTAAAGTTTGGATTTGCTATTATTGTAGTTTATGTTAATGATTTGAACATCATTAAGACTCATACAAAGCTTAAAGATACGATAACATACTTGAAAAATGAAATTAAAATGAAGGATTTAGGAAAAACAAAATTTTGTCTTGGCTTGTAGATCGAGCATTTATCGAAAGGGATTTTTTTTTCAACAGTCAACATACATTGAAAAAGTATTTAAGAGCTTTAATATGGATAAATCTCATCTAATGAGTTCTCCTATTGTTGTACGATCCCTTGATGTGAAAAATGATCCTTTTAGTCCTCGAGATGATAATGAAGAACTTATTGGCCCAGAAGTACCATATCTTAGTGCTATTGGTACATTAATGTATCTTGCTAACTACACAAGACCTGACATAGTATTCTCTGTTAGCTTACTAGCAAGATATAGTTCTTCACTAACTCAAAGACATTGGAACGGTGTCAAACAAATACTTTGTTGTCTTTGTAATACAACAGATATGGGTTTCTATTATGCACAAGATTTCAAGTCGGAATTAATTGAATATGTAGATGTAGGATATTTGTCTGATCCACATAAAGCACGATCACAAACAAGTTATTTCTTTATATATGGTAGTACAGCAATATCTTGACACTTGACAAAGCTAACCTTAACCGCCACATCTTCAAATCATGCTAATATTGGCAATCACGAGGCAAGTCGAGAATGTATATGATTAAGATCCTTGGTGCAACATATAAGAGAAACATGTAATCTTTCACTTAACAAAGAAAGTCCAACGGTGTTGTATGAAGATAATGCATTCTGTATCGCCCAACTCAAAGAACGTTACATCAAAGGAACCATAACAAAACACATTTTATCAAAATTCTTTTTCATGCACGAGCTTTAAAAGAAATGAGAGATTGACGTATATCAAATTCACTCTAGTAACAACTTAGTAGACTTGTTTACAAAACTATTTCCTACAACAACATTTGAGAAGATACACAAAATTAGTATGCGTCGACTCAGAGATCTTTGAAGAATAAATGTTGACATGAGGGATAGATACTGCATACTGTACTCTTTTTCCCTTAGCCTAAGTTTTTATTTCATTGGGCTTTCATGTCAAAGTTTTTAAAAAGACAATCTTAAACACAGAGCATATAAAAATTATATACTCTTTTTTCTTTCACTAAGATTTTTTTCCCATTGCGCTTTTTCTTACTAAGGTTTTTAATGAGGCATACTCTTTGTATAGTGGACATCCATAGAGGAATGTTGTGAATTAAATGTGTGAATGCCAATCGTGGTATTTCATGAGTTACATACAAAGATTTTATTGCAAATTTTTTTGTATTGCAAATTTACAATTTACATTTTAGATCAAATTATCTCACCATTAAATCCCTCTTAATATTGTACATTACATCTTTCCTTATTTTATATATAACCTCTCTTAATATTGTGCATTACATCTTTCCTTATTTTATATAACCTATATAAGTTATGTTTATTTTTATTACCTCTATTTATAATTCTTGACCTGTAAATAAAAATTGTGCTAAGCTTGCATAATCATCCCTCATAAATGAAAGAATAAAAAAAACTCCTATTTTTTCTTGTGTTTTCTCTCTTGTCCTTATTAGTCTTTTGCTAGTCTGTCTTTTGTTAACCTTTTATTATATTTTGTTTTGTTTTATAACATAAAAAAATAAAGGGAAAAACTAAAAACAAAAACAGAAAAGTACCCTGGAAATTTTTTATTGATATCAAAATCCTTAGTTTAAGGTTTTTTTTTTTAACTAATAATTGAATAAACCTAAAACACATAAATTACATGTATGATATAAGAATGTGAATAACCCTTTTTTTGCTCTTTTCATTGTGCTCACATTTAATTATACTTTCAACTAAGACAATTTAATAAAAATCTAATGGAGATAATTGCCCGTGCAAGGCATATGTCCCTTTTTTTCTGCAACATATAAGAATGCTCACAAGTTTCATATCTTTAGTCAGTGGTCCTACATGCATTTATTTTTTTAAATCCTCTTTTCCACTCTTAATCTACCGACCCAAGTCTTGACGCAAATACACAATCCCCCGTGACAAAGTCAACAAGATAATTAATAAAGCATTAAGAGCATTATTCACAAAATAAAACTCAACTCTCTTCATTTCACATGATAATTTCCACATATTTCCTCCTCATCCAAAGCGGCAGACTTTCTCACACATATTATTGAATTAAATTCCAATCAAGTCTTCACTCTTTATTTTTTTTTTAATACACAAAGCAAGACAAACATTGCACCGCCAAGTGGCCATGACTGGAACATACAAGTAACCCTTTGGCAAGTCCTAGGCTCCTTGGACAAACACATAAAGGAAAGGCCATGACTACTTTATCCTCACACAGAAATACTCACAACAATAGACATTAAAAAAAAAAAAACCACTACCACAATAAAGCCATAATTATTGATAGTAAATATTCTTCTTCTTCTTCTTCTTGTTATATGTGCTTTGAGAGGCCGAGCTTTTTCTCATTTACCACAAGTGCATGGGTCGCAAGTGCAGTTGTCTCCACACTTGCAGCCATTCTCTGCTGCCACGCCCATCTCAGATCCCTCAAGGTGTCTGAAAAAACAGGAAAATTTAATCAGATGTCCCAGAAACAAAAGAAAAACTTGGGTTTTGTGGCTAAACTAACAGCCAATGAATTACAAGAAGCTTTTAATGTTTTCCCCCCCTATTTTGCTGTTCTTTTAACAAGCAATAAATAAGGAGATTCTACCCTTTTTTTTCCCATTTTATTTTTTTTTTAACTGTTGATCAATTAATCTGTGACATCTACAACATAAAACAAGAAAGTTGAAAAATTGCAATGCGCAAAAATAGTCGCAAAAATAGTTGTTATCATAAAAATTAGTGGAAAACAAATATAATAAAAAATGGAGGTAGTACTTACGCCTTCTCA
The DNA here is from genome assembly GCA_946598075.1 of Artocarpus hirsutus. Lineage (NCBI taxonomy): Eukaryota > Viridiplantae > Streptophyta > Magnoliopsida > Rosales > Moraceae > Artocarpus > Artocarpus hirsutus. The sequence goes on along the minus strand of CAMOHE010048553.1, from coordinate 4,688 downwards.
GTTGCAACACCCATGATCAGGGTTTGGGAGGTGGCGCTTTCTGTGTAGCCCATGTCAGGGTACATCTTGCATCTAATCAACACCAATATTACAAGTAAATATTTCATTATCAGAAGTTAATTAAAAAAAAAAAAAAAAAGCGAATTCTCCTGTAGAAAACATTTATGGGTAATACACGTATTTACATGGCATTAAAAACCATATTGAAATGTTCCAAAAGAAAATCAAAATGATATCATTAAATGGTATGCTTTGTTTGTAATTTGATATAGTACTGTATATTTCTCAAGCTACATCTAAACGGAATTGGGAACTTATTGCAAAACTCCATTAAAAATAAACAACTTCATAGAAACAAGAAAATTATGCCCTCGAGTATAAAACAAAATATTCAGATTTTAAGAGGACAAATGGCCGATAGATTTCTCTTTTGGCAATTGGTAGTACTCTTGTGATCTGCCTAATCGATATTTTTCTTTTTATAGTTCATATTCTGAAGTCTGAATCACCGTTTTGTAACATGATCCGACATATAAAAAAATAGTAAATTTGCCCCCTTAGAGGCCGACTAAAGAGAAGAAAAAACAAAGAAAAAAACTGTGTTTTTGTCCATTGAAAAAAAAAAAAAAGAAAAAAAAGAGCTCTCAGAAAACGAATATGCCATAGTTGGAGATGCAGCCTAAAAATGTATAAATCCACCCTCAAGTTTAGAAATCCATAAAAAGAGCTGAAGATTTTGAATTCCATACCCAAGCAGAGAAAAAAAAAAAAAATCTTTTTTATATATGATAAAAAAATTCTCCAAAAAAAATAATCACCCTCTCAACAAAACCAAAGAAGAGTCTCTCTCTCTGTCGATCCGTCTCTCTCTCTGTCTATATATATATATATATATATATATATATATGAGATGAAAAGCATGCTGCTCACCCTCCACAGCCACTGCCACACTTGCGGCCAGAGCCACAGCCACAGCTTCCTCCACAGCACGACATCTTCGGTTGATAATTCAAGACCGAAAAACAAAATTGAAAACTTGGACTCAAAATGAAATATTAATGCCTTTTGAACCGTAACACAGGACAGAGGCAAAGGCTTTTTCCTTCTTATCCACAGTTGAACAGGTATTGAGGGATAACCACAATTTATAGAACAAAAGCAAGGAGAGAGAATGCAATGGGTATCACCGTCCACGTGTCCAAAAGCATGTCATGTCTATCCATGCAAGTGTCGTTCTAAAGACAAATAAATTAATAGTAACGTCCCTCACTTCTGTCTTCCACGTATCTGCCGTTTTTAATGGAATGGCGGATGTGGGTCCTCCTATACCAACAAGTCCTATGGTGGTCCCCACTCTCTGTCTCCCCTAAAGCCAGAGTGGGCGATTCTGGCCGCTTCTCCAGAAGTGCGTCTTGACTTAAGTTTCTGACCGTCCGATTGTTGTCGGTCTAGTTGACGTGATGATGAACGGTCCTGATTGTAATGATGAACGGCTTTTGTTGCACTTGCGTGCAATCTGTGGCCAACCAAGAAAGCATTCAAGTTCATTACCAACAACACACATGCACCGACCAGTTTGGTTACAGAGTAAACATGATTTTTTTTCTTTTTTCGTTTTTTATTTTATTTTAAAGAATCTTTTAAGTATTATTGAAATTATCTAGCTATTCACCTCAAAAAACCAAAAAATATATATATATATATATATATATATATATATATATATATATCTAATTAGTGGCTTTGCTTTATGAAACTGTCAATAACAAAACTTTAGGAAGAGAAAGTCCATTGACAGTTTTCTTTCTTTCTTTTTTTTTTTTAACTTTTTATGTTCAATTGAAAAAGTCTTTTGTATAAAAAAAGATATATGATTAAAAAAAACTAAAAAACAAGGCGAAAAGGCTTCTATTGATAAAAATAACATATTGAATTTACATATTTTTATCAAAGTAATAAAAATCCCTCTTCAAATGTCCTAGTTTAATATTAAAATACGTATAACACCAACAAAATACAACTATGTTTTAATATAGTATGACATTAATTTTTTCTTTCCCATAAAAGATAGTTCCATTGAAAGTTTGGAACGCCATAATATTCACAAGTGATATAACTATCTCAAATAATGATGGTAGCAACAATAACAACGTGACCATTGTTGTTTCAAAAAGAAAAATAAATGATAACATCCATGGAGTCAGAGTCAAACAATCTGAATCTTCTCTTGACTTTATCTATCAAAAACAAATTAATTTTCATTGTGCAAATTCAAAAAGAAAAATCAAGGAAAAGAAAGCTTCAAATTTGTAGGAAAAAGGAACCTTGTAGAAGATAAATGACAACGACAAGGGCAACAATAGTCTGCCTTTAAAAATGAGAGATCGACCTATATTAAATTCACTCTAGCAACAAAACCACTTTTTACAACAACATTTGAAAAGGTACATAAAATTAATATGTATCGACTCAAAAATATTTGAAGAAGAGATATTAACATAAAGAAGAGACGCTACATACTGTATTCTTTTTTTCTTAGCCTAAGTTTTTGTTCTATTGAGTTTTCCTAGTAAGATTTTTAATGAGACAGTCCTAAACACAGAGCATATAAGATTTATGTATTCTTTTTTCTTTCACTAAGATTTTTTTTACTAAGATTTTTTTTCCTATTAAGTTTTTTCTTAGTAAGGTTTTTAGTAAGGCATATTCTTTGTATGATAGCTATATAAAGGGAAATGTTGTGAATCAAATGTGTGAATGCCACTCTTGGTATTCCATGAGTTACATGCAAATGTTTTATTGAAAATTTACAATTAACATTTAGATCACATTATCTCACCATTAAATCTCTCTTAATATTATACATTATGACTCTTTTTATTGTATATGTAATCTTTATAAGTTATGTTTATTGTTATTACTTCTATTTAAGATTCTTAACCTATAAATAGAGGTTGTGCTAAGCTTATATTTTCATCCATCATAAGTGAAAGAATAGAAAAACTCCCATTTTTTCTTGTGCTTTCCCTCGTTCTCATTAGTCTTTTGTTGGTCTTATTCGTCTTTTGTGAGTCTTTTATTATATTTTGTTTTGTTTTATAACATGAAAATATAAAGAAAAAACCAAAAACAAAAACAAAAAAAAAATTCCTTGACATTTTTGACATTAAAATCCTTAGTTTAAGGTTATTTTTCTTTTTTCTTTTAGCTAATAATTGAATAAACCTAAAACACATATATTTAATGTGTAATATAAGAATGTGAATAACCCTTTTTTTGCTCCTGTTATTGTGCTCATTTTTAATTATACCTTTAACCAAAACAATTTTAAAAAATCTAATGGAGATAATTGCACGTGCAAGGCATATGCCCCTTTTTTCTCTACAACATATATGAACACTCACCAGTTTCATACAATTAGTCAGTGGTCTTGTAACACCCCGAAGTTAATTAAATGGTATTAGAATGATAAATGGTGGATTAGTGTGCCTTAATGAGCATTTTAAATCTAATTTGAATATTTTATGGAAATTTAGTAACCTTGTATAATTTTACTCTTTTAATGATTTTTGATTATCCTAAAATTGTTTTTAATTGTTAATTTAAATTTTTACAAAGCAATCTGATTTGAAAAAAAAGTGTATTGTTGCACATAGTTTTGTGCAACCACTTTCTCTATTTTCCTCTATTTATTTCATTTTCTCTCTCTTTCCTCCCATTTCTCTCGCTCACCTCTCTCTCTCTTCTCTCTCTCGTTTCTCTCGGGTTCCCACACTCTCTCTTTCAATCTCTCAAAATTTTTGAAAGCAAATTTTGTTTTCAAGCTTTGGGCTAGGAGATCGAAGGCTCGGGAACAAGATTCAACAACAAGAACAACGTTTTCAAGCTTTGATTTGAGGTTAGATTTTAAAACTCAAAGTTTTTCTATTTTTCAAGATTTTCTTGCATTTTGAATTTTTGGAGTTTCTAAGCCTAGAAAAGCTTCAATCTAAGTTAGATGGACTTAGATTAGCTAGAATGTAAACTTTATTTCATCAAAAACGGATTAGAATCAAGATTTTTCATTTTTCCTCTATTTTATCTATTTTCGGATTTTTGAGAAAATGTTGTTTAAAACTTGTTTTAATTCATTCAAAAGTGTTCTATTATGATTTTCTATTGTTTATGATGATTATCCATGCCTGGGAATTGAGAAAACAGGTTAGATTTGAGAATTTGAATTCGGGACTGCCGAGACCCGTGCTTGGGAATTTTTGGAATTTCTCAGATCGGCAGGCCGAACTTCGTGTTCGGCAGGCCGGATTCAAAGGGTCGGCAGGCCGGATTCATCCGACCAGCAGGCCAAACCTGGAGATGTTCGGCCGACCGAACCTGTTCCTCCAGCAGGCCGAACTGTGCAGTCCGGCAGGCCGAACTAGGGGAACCGGCAGGCCGACCGAGCCAGGAGAAATTTTGTGATTTTCACCCTTTTTAAACTGTTTTGAATCCTGATTTAAATTTCAACTTTGTACAATGATTTTATAAACCTAAATGGCACACTAGAACACCATTAGATGATTTGGTATCATAGGATACCTCGGGTTAGATGCTAATGAGCTAAGTTACTATGCATTTAGGATTTGTGCATGGATCCGCGGAGTTAACGTATAGCGGATCGGGATTACGGTGTGAGATACCGGTACGGGTAT
>CAMOHE010048552.1:16307-44677 GCA_946598075.1 Artocarpus hirsutus | reverse complement strand
ATGTTTCAAAAATTTTGAGAGATTGAGAGAGAGAGAGAGAGTAAACCGAGAGGAAGAGAGAGACGAGAGAGAGGTGAGCGAGAGAAAGGAGAGAGAAAATGAGAGGAAGAGAGAGAGTGTGAAAATAAATAGAGAAAAAGAAAAAGCAGTTGTGCAAAACTGTGTACAATAATACACTGTCTTCAAAAATCAAATTACTTCATTGAAAATTAAATTAACAATTAAAAACAATTTAGAATGATTAAAAATTACTGAAAGAGTAAAATAATATAAGTTTTCCTTAATTTTTACAAAATAATCAATTCAAATTTAAATTACTCATTATGGCACACTAATCCACCACTTAACACTCTAATACTATTTAATTAACTTTGGGGTGTTACAAAACATGACAAGTCCAACCTTTGGAACATCATAAACATAAACATAGGGTGTGTAATAGAGTCGACAATTTTGAACACGACACAATAACACGATATGAAAACGACACAATACAAACAGGTTTGGAACGCACATATATTAATTGGGCCATAAATAGATTGGCACGAATAACACAAAAATAAACATGTTGGATTCGTGCTAACACGTTTAACACGCTTTAACACAATTAATTAAACATGCAGTAAATGTGTTAACACGATACGACATGACCCGCACGTTTATAACATGTTAAATAACTATAGTATTTAGTAAAAAAATATATTTCAAGTATCTTTATTAAAATAAAATATAAGAAAATATAGAATATAAAATTTGTAGTCAAAACTGATAGGTTGTTGAAACTAATTAATTAAGTTTAAGATGTGTTTTATAACATTATAAACCATTCTTTCTATTAATTATTATTAGAATATATACCTAGGATATGTAATCTTAATTTTTAATTTAAGCCAATTAAAAAAACCCTTTTTAAGTTTTTTAAGTTAAGTGATTATACTAAAAATACAATTATATGAAAAATATGTCAATTTTAGACCTATGTTTGTATTAAAATATCAATAAAATCAATCAAGGAACAAATATTTATATATTAAATAATATAAGCTTAAAACAAAAAAAAAATTTCGAAGCAATAGATCGAACCTTGCACCCAAGAGAAAAGTTATTACTCTTACCACCACTACACTAAATAAGTGTTAGTTGTCAAAAGATAGCTTTCTTTTATTTATTATGGTTTTATTACACCTTAATAAAAAAAATTTCAGATTTTGCAGGTGTAGGATTTGATCCTTACACGTAGAGGGTGTATTATTACTCACACCACGATCACGCTAAATCAGCGTTTGGTGGCTAAAGGTAGCATTTTTTTTATTTATTATAGTTTTACTTCACCTTTTAAAAGTCCCACATCGAAAGCAAATATGAATCCTCTCTAAACTCCACAATATATAACAATTATACAATTACCATTTACAAATTATAATATATATATATATATAATATAACTTCTACCGTTAACGTAATATATATTCACATAATATAATATAATATAAAATAAAATAATATAATATAATATTAAGGTATTGATATATATAATATAATATAATAATGTAATATAATATAATTATAATACAAAAATTATTTATAGACAACAATAATATTTACTCTCACAACCCCCAAAAATATTAATTTTCACATTATTCTCTTGGACACTTTATATTATTTAGTTTCTTAACATCATAAATAAAAAAATGTTACATATGTAATTATCATGACATCATTAATATTATAAAATAAGAAAATATGTAACAAAATTTATGTTATCATAAAAATATAGCTCTAGGGCATACATAACTCTAAAGTACTATAAAGATTATAAATTTAGAGTAAGTTGAAACTCTTAAAAAGAACAATAAATACTTTATGCTTATCATCATTTTTAACATGAACATCCCGAGCACATTGATTCCACGTGGCCATCACCTGTGACATTACTAATTAAAAAGTTAATTTACTTAACATAAATAATAATAGCACTAAAATATCATATTCTAATGTTAAATTAACATAAGTGTCTATAGAAGAAGACAATGGGCGTTACAAATTTCACACTCATAATCATCAAAAAAGGGAAGCCAACAAACTCTAATCCCTTGACTTCATTGCTATTGTTGCTAAAGGTCAACTAATCTCAATCCAATGTTACCCATTACCAAATTGACCTATGTGAATCTTGCCTTCGAGGGAAAGCAAATGAATTTTTAGAAGTAGTTATCTCTTCAACCTGATAAACTATAGATATTTCTTTCTATCGATAAGATCCAATGCGTTACCATCCCTATATTCTTTCATTTCCTGGTCCAAAAAACAAATTCGTCGAACTGTCAATCCTTCGATCCTATTCAAGCACCTTTGCAGTTACTGTGTCGGACTGAAGCAATGAAGACAGTGATTGGACTAAAGCAATGAAGACGGTGATATCCTAACTAATAAGCTTAATATTCTACAGTTTTTTGTTGGAGACATGTGTTTTTAAAAATTGCACCAATCAAGGGGTTAATGAGATTTGGATAGAAAGGAAAATTGAGTCCATGATTCATTAGACTATCTAAGATTTTAGAGAGAGTTAGAGATGTGGCTTACAGATTGGCTCTCCCTTTGTCGTTGTATGGCGTGCATGATGTATTCCTTGTTTCTATGCTAAGAAAATATATGCTAGATCCTTTGTATGTTTTGAGCTATGATCAGCTGGAGGTTGAAAAAGATTTATCATATGAAGAAAGACCAATTCGAATTTTAGTTAGAAAAGAAAAAGAATTGCGAAATAAAAAGATCCTATTAGTTAAAGTTCTCTGTAGAAATCATACGATTGAAAGCAACTTGGGAAAGGGAAGATGAACTAAGAAGTAAATATCCAGAATCATTTAGTGAGTAAATTTTGGAGACAAATTTCTATAAGTTGTAGAGGATTGTGGTGCCCTTAAATTCTCACATATAAAATTAGCCAATAATAATACGTTTGCATTGCATTATGATAAATAATGAGATACCTAATTATTATTAATTTGATTTTGGGATAGTTGATACAGTGTGAAGGCTCAATGTCCTTGTAGAAGAAGCTTGGTGTGCAATTAAATAAATAAATAAATTGTCATATAAGGATTAGACTAATATTTTGGTATAGCTCTTTCCCTTATTTTATGTTGAAATCCTCGTACGTGACAACTTTGTTGATTTATCAGCGTACCACTTGAATTGATGTTTGTTGGCAATTTGAAATTTTGGAGTTTGATTGATTATTGGTTAGGATACAATTGTGATTACATGAGATTGGGTATCGTGATGCCTGCCTAACTTAATCATACTGCAAATATATAATCAAGCTTGACGACGTCATATTTTATTGAAAACTAGAAATAATTACTTAAGAAAACAGTGAGTAAACTTGAACTATTCTAACATCTTGTAATTTACAAACAACCACACGTCTATATTCACAAAAGATGGGCCAGCGATAAATATTTACAATAATCTACATCTCAAAATGAAACGTCACCCGAATTATACTTAAAACAATCCTATAGTAATTACAAGTACCAAAATATGAAGTTTAAGCAAAAGTGTGCCCATGTAAAGTCAACAGTGTCCATATTTGTAGAGTCACAAGAATGGAGAGCATGCCAATCGACCTTCAAATAAATGCTATTAAGATATGCCATCATAAGAAAAATATGAGCTAATGTCCAATAAGTAGAAACTAGGCAATTCAATATAGTTGCGCCATATATGGGCTCGTAAAATTTTGCATCGTACCTATCAAATCATTAAAATGGTTGTTGTACGCATAATTATGTACACCATGAGTTGCCCACCTAGGCATATTATAAGCGTGCATGCATATTAATGAACCTTTACTGAGCAATAGTGCATTAGTCTATCCCATGAGACACTGTAGTCCTCCAATTCTAGGAACTACAAAAAGGTCTGAAAATGGTCCCAAGCTATCCTATGAAACCACTTGATCCTAGGCTATCCCATGGAACTTAATTAAGTCCACTTATAAGCTAACTACACATCACACATACAAACAGTTTCCTTCTCATAGTACAATGATTTTATTCAGAAGACTATATATGCACCTTTATGCCGTGAATGCAAATGATATAGTAAATCATATATGTAACAATCTTGTGATGCAGTTGAATGAATTTATAAAAAGCAAGAAGTTAAAGGCATCAGTGTCCTCTTTAAGCTAGATTTGCTAACATGCCTATTCGTAATAAAACATTAAGAATAGAATAGTTTGGCTACAGTATTCTTAATGTAATAAAAAAATATATGTTAAACCTTCTTATACTAGTAAAACAATATTCTCCATGAAATTTCTTAAATAGACTTATGTCCATGTAACACCCCTGAATTTTAAAGTGGAATATATTATGTTAAGTTTAATTAGTAATTGTGCTCGTCTAATTTCTTTGTTGTTAATGTTAGTCATTTGAAGATTTTATTGTATTTGTTATATCTAAAGTTTGATTTTTAGTTTCAAAATATCAAATGATATTTTTGTACCACATTTTTCTTATATTTACAAAAATGCCCTTGGGCCTTTCTTTTTCTTTTTCCCTTTCCTTTTTCTTTTCATTTTCATGTTCCCTCTCTCTCTTTTCCTTCCTCTCACGCTCAGCCCACTCTCTCTCTTTCGTTCTCTCAAAAATTTTGATTTCAAGCTTCATTCTCACGGATTTGAGCAAGGATTGTAGTTCAAATTATCAAGTTTTTAATCCAAAAATGCCATTAAAGGTTAGTTTTTCCTTTTTCTTAAAATTTCAAAGTTTTATTTTCAATTTTTTAAATTTTCTTTAATTGTTGAATGCGAACTTCATTGAGCTTAGATAATGTTTAATCTAAGCTTATAGGACTTGTTTTACTATGAATCTAAGCTTTATTTGAACAAAATTTGGTTTAATCAAGTTTTTACATTTTTCTTAGATTTTCAAATACATTGTGAAATTGAGTTCAAATTTGGGAAAAATGATTTAAATTTGTTCTATTATGATTTTCTATGCTTTTTATGCGATTTTTATGCTTTGGGATTGAGAAAACAGGTTCTAAATTTGAATTTTGAGCTTGGGGAAGTCGAGACTTGAAGTCTCAAGTCCCTTGATTTTGCCAGTTCGGTGGGCCGAATTTGATCTTCGACAGGCCAGATTCATGAGTTCGGTAGGCCAGATTCATACGACTGGTAGGCCGAACCTAGAAAAGTTCGGCTAACCGAACTTGGTTTTTTGACAGGTCGAACTGTGTAGTTTGGTATGCTGGATGAGGATGTTTGGTAAGTCGACTGTGGACTTGAAAAATTGTATTATTCTTCCATTTTTTAATGGTTAATGATTCCGAAATGTTTCAAAAAGGATTATAATTTTGTACCAATGATTATTTTGAGTCAAATGGGCACATTGATAATTAAACTAACATAATGATATTTATTAAATATGATTTCTGATTTTGAATGCAGTTTTTAAGCTCTTAAATGATTATTGGAGCTTACGTTATTGGATTTCCAATGTGGTAAGATATTCCTATCCTTTTCTTTGGCAACCCCTTTTAAATTGTTGTGGTCGAAGTTTATTTCTTAAATATTTTCTTTTAAGAATGATTTCTGTCTTTGATTTTAAAGAATTGTATTTTGATATTCTTTTCGATTTTCAAAACTGGTACGGTGATCTTTTAACAAATTTCTTACAAGTAAATATTTATTTATTTTTGCCAAGATCTTTAGATTTGTTTGCAAATGATATTTTTATCTATGATTATTGTTTTTAAACAAATTATTTTTAACTAATTATCCTACTGAGCCTTTCGCTCACGTTTTCTTATTTTTAAATATCCCCTTCTAGGTTTAAAGAGGGAGGAAGGTCCTAGGATCGAAACCTGGCTCTTGGAATTGAAATGGTATTTTTTAGGAACTGTGGTATGACACATGCATTGTACGACTTGTCCCGATGTCGATGTTGATGTCGTTTTCGTCTCTGTTAATTGTATATTTATAATTTATCTTAGAGACGATGATTTTCAGTATTTTTTTTTTTTGTATTATTATTCTTGATATTTGTATTTTATTTACTTACACACCTTTGTGGTAAGCGACCACCTGACGGTGAATGATAATAAGATCTCGGCTCCACCTTCATGGCATTCACGTGATGGTGACCGTCGATAATATTATTTGTTTTCGATGATGTTTATTTCAAATGAGAAATCTACTTAATTTATTTATTTTCTTCATATCTTTATTCACTATTCTTCCTATTTACTTTAATTTTCATCTTGTTTACCTAAAACTCTCATATCCCCTTTTTGGGACACCACATTCCTTAACAAAGCAATATATAAATATACATACATATATACATATATGCTTACATGTACTTACATATATAAACCAACAAGTTTGAATAGTTGAACTAGATAGCCATACAATTATATAGAGTGCTTGTATTTATTTATTAAAAGTAATATACTTACAAAAATAATAGTGATTCCTACTTCATCAGCTTGCTCACACGTTTACACACACATGCACAATTATGTATTTCTATATATATATATATATATATATATATATATATAATCATGTGCTGTAATGAAGTTCTAAGCATGTTTCCTTCTTTATTTTTGTTAACTTAAGAACATATAATAAATTTATATCGTCAATGTGCTCCATATATAGGTCAATCAAATGTAATAACTAATAGAACTAAGTTATAATTGCTCCTATACAGTTAAAAAGAACAACATATATATGTATATATATATATATATCCAAAGATCAAAGTTCATTCTCTTTCTAATATATCATCATATATAGAGTTGACTTTGTTTATCATAAATAATATTAACATGTAGAGAATACAATATAATACATATTATATTCACTTTTCTTGCGACATAGTTTAATCCAACAGTATGAATTAATTCACAACAAAAACTATAAATAGAAGCACAATAGCTAAAAAACAAACAATGATTAGTTATTAAGTAATTTTCAACATAATGTTTCAAATAAAAAGGTATAATATCCTACCTATAAAACTCCAAAAGTTGCCCTCTTTGCTCCTTATATGAACTAAGTGGCTCATCAAAGCTACAAAGAAGACCAACTCTTACGGAGGAGAGTGTTTATACAAGGAACAAGCTATTTTATTTAGTGGTTTTAGAAAGTGAGTCTATTAATATATATATATATATATATAATGGTAAAAAGAATTTAAACAAAATGTCATAACCGACTTTCTGTTATTGTATTTTATTATAAATAATATATATTTATATAATCACAAAAACCTGTGTATCAAATAATTATGCCAAAACATAAAGAAAATAAATAAAATAGTCAAACAATTTAAACTATATATCAACCAATAACTCAACAATTAAAATTGTAGGATGTTTAGCCTAGCACTTAGAGCTTTTAGCTTGAGAAAACTAAGCTTTCACACTGCACCAAATAACTTAAAATCAAATAAATAAAAATTAGGCATCTTAGTAATAATTATAATGTAATGCAAACATGTTATCATTGGCTAACTTTGTAGGTGAGAACTTGGGGCACCATAGGTGTAGTGGACTTGGGCCTGGTGGAATGACTTAGCAAACTCCAATGCAACCATCTTGCAAAGACTCAAGTGGGAATTTAAAATTTATCTTGATTATTTATTATAATGTGTGTATATATATCCCTTATCGGGTTCGTGTAGTCAAAGGCCTACAAAGAATTTCTTTCAATTTCCTACTGACTAACAACTTTCCTCAGTCCTCTCCAACTTTCAACAATCTATATTATCTCTATGACGATTTATTTAACTCAAGTAGAGAGCGAAGAAAGCAAGGAAGCCCTTTCAAGCACTAGAGTTTATTTTCAATACTTTGTTCCATTTAATTTTTAAAAAGGTAACTCTTTAGTTATATAAATTATAGTATATGTGTAATTGTATATAAGAGTTTTGATTGACTAATTTTTTTAAATCCGTGGCAATGGAATTGTAACTTTGTTATAGTATATATTATATATATATGTCAATATATGTTACGAAAATATATGGTATATGTTCTCTACTTTAGCATTCTTATGGATTAGTTGGTTTGTTTATTTATATGTGAGTACGTATATAGTTATTGAATTCCATGCATGTGGCTTTCTTAACGCGCTTATGTGTGTGTTTATATATATTGTGCTCATTACGTTGAGTATTATTTATAGATTTCTCATATGATTGTGTAATTATTAGCTCAAACTAGTTATCAATTAATTTATTATAATTCTTTTAATTCTTTCTTATTGTCTAGTCATTATGTATATATCAAGTGCCTTAAAAAGAAGTCAATATATATTGTAATGATTTTTTATAAGACAAACATGAAACCTTATTTTATCTTTCTGTTTCTTATCTTAAGAAATTACATATAATGGCAATGATCTTCAATAATCTTAGGTACACTGGTATTTTTAGCTTAACGAGGGCACCAATGCCTTCCACTAGTTATCATTTGTCTCAATACGAGGTAAGTAGAAATTCATTTTAATTGCATCACAAGATCGTTATTGTAATATGTGATTTACTAAATCGATTACATTCATGGCATAAAGGCACATGTATAGTTTTCTAAAGAAAATCATCGTACTATGAGAAAGAGACTATTTGTGTGTGCGCTATGTAGTTTGCTTGTAAGTGACCTTAATTAAGTTCCATGGGTTAGATTGGGACTCGAATAGTTTCATGGGATAGATTGGGACCATTTAGACCTTTTATAGTTATTGGGATTATGGGACTATAGTATCTCATTGGTTCGATTGAGGCATTATTGCTTGATGAAGGTTCGCTAGAATGCATGCATGCTTTATAATAGGCTTGGGTGGGTGACTCATGGTGTAATAACTATACACGCATTAAACTTTTTATGATATGACAAGTGTTGGAAAAATAGTACACAGTAGAAATTTTAAAATTTTTAATCAAAGTATTTTCCAAAACACAAGTTTGACATGCTATATGCAGAAATTAACTAAATCTTACTAACTTTTTATGCCAAAGAGCTCCTGCTATCTGTGACGAGAAAAACGTTCCAGAAGAGCCTCAACCAATTAGTCTTTCTTGCTATTCTCTATCTACGATCGAAGTGTGTGTGGGCACACCTTGTACAACTCTTCGTTGATTACTCTTCTTCCAAACAATTGTGAAAACCTGGAACTAAGGTTTGTGATTTGTGAATAATTGTTCTCCGGGAGTTTTTAGAGTTCTCACATTAGAGTACTCGCTCTTAATTTCTCAACTGATCTAAATAACTGTGAGTACTCACTCCCCTTTTGTGGAGGTCATCCCTAGGTTGGTTATCATCAAATAAGGCCTTAAAAGTTCGAATCTAGATCAATATTTGATAAAATCATGAAAAAACATGTGACCAGATTATCATTTAGTAGTTTACTCCATCGGCAGGTAGAACCTGAAAATTGACCTGCCAATCTGACGATAAATGATATCTGCGAATCTTTTATTTCCCACTTGAGATTCTTTGGATAGAGCCTTAGTTTTAAGCCAAATAACCCAATAGAGAAGCTAAATAACCCAATAGAGAAGTTATCTAATTAAAACAGTCCTATCTAGATAATCTTTAGGAAAATAAATATTTTTGATAATTCAACAAATTTATTTTGAATTAATTTCCACAAAATTAATTCAACTAATAAGCAAACATGAATTATCTGATCCTATCAAATTTTAGCCTATCTAATAATTTAACATAAGTCACCAATTTCTTGGAAAAGCACGCCGTATCGTTGCAGGATTTATTATGAGCTAGTAAAAGGGACTTGTGGACGTATATAGTTCAAGGTTCTGATAATTATTAAACCTAATATGCAGATATGTATTTCATAATTATCAACTCTAACGTTACACCACTAAAAGCTTTGAACTACACTCTTAAACTATATAAAATTACGAAGCCTGAATAGTTAAGTATCCATGACATATCATAATGTATCGTATTCCTATAGGATATCCATGATTGACTTAAGGATAAATTCCGTCTTACCTTTTCGATTATTTTTCCCTTATGTTCCATTATCTCACCATAAAAAAACTTACCATCCAAAGACAATATATTATTTGATCACACCTATGTACCTAAATGGTTAAGTGCTCCAGTCTTCTAATTATAGGATAACACATATAAGAGGATATCATCGACTCCTAAAGAGGAGCTATGAATTTTATATCTATAAATAACAGGTCTACGCTATCAAGAGTCATGTCTCTAACGTACCGGCATGTGTACCAACATAAAATATGGATGTCACTTTTTGGTACATCAAAGAATATAAGTCAAGACAACGAGATCATTATTCATCTTAGGATTAAGTTACAACAAATATGGTTGTCTAAAGTGAATCAATTTGCAGAAACAGACTTATTAATCTAAATCAATTACACTTTATGTCTCGATCTAATATATCGTCACCTATGATTGTGGAGTCCACCTCTGATAGCCAAGACAAACCTTTTCCTATTAGGGATATAGACAACATAACAATCTTTGCATAAATAAAATGCCCAACTTTAATCCCTTGATCGCGAATCTTATGATTTAAACCATCACCTTTAGAATCGTGTCTTCTATATAATCTGTCTATCATATGCTTGATTCTAAGGGTTTAGACCAATAGTCTTAGACTTTTGTTTGTTTATCATACATCCAACAAATATGGACATAAAGAGGACAACAATTTGGTATATGAATAATAAATAAATTCTTTATTGATAAAAATGTCTCAAAAACATATTACATTTTTACTCCTTAGAGCATACATGTCTAATAGTTGGTACGATGGAAATTTTATGAGCTTATACATGTTACCACTACATTAAATTGATAGTTTCTACTTGCTGAGTATTAGTTCATATTGTTCTTGTGATGCAGATGAGGACACGTTTCAGTAATGTTGATTTTCGAGGTCAACCGGCATGCTCTCTATTCTCGTGACTCCGTGTATACAGACATTGTTGACCTACATGGGCACATGTTTGTTAAAATTCTATATTTTTGGTACTTGTAATTACTATGATATTGCTATAAGTATGGTTTGGGCAGCACATCATTTTGAGATGTAAATTATTGAAAATATTTTATTGCCGGCCCATCTTTTGAGAATATAGACACATGGATGTTTGTAAATTACAAGATGTTTAAAAAGTTCAAATTTGCCTGCTGTTTTCTTAGGTGATTATATTGGTTTTCAATAGAATATGACACTGCCTAACTTGATTATATATTAGCAGTATGATTAGTTTAAATTTGCCTGTTGTTTTCTTAAGTAATTATATTAGTCCTAAAACCTATGATTGCAAACGAAGACTTTTTTCTTATGTCCATTGGCTTTACAAAGGAAAAGAAAGGTCAACTAGGGCTATGACTATGATTCGCACTACTAGACAGAATCCAAAGCATTTAGAACAAGACCACTTCTTTCAAGGACAAGAGGGGATTCAGTTCAAGAGCAGTTCCTTTTATGCTTGGTGGCTTTGTAAAGGCATACCTTGGCTTTTCAAAGACAATGGTTGGATCTCTTACAGTTCTATAAAAAAGAAAGCACCTTCCAATATTCATTGCCTTTAGTTTCGACTTAAGAGACACTACAAAAATCAGCTATAAACAGTAGACATGGTGAAACAAAAGCAATTTTAACAAGAAATTCTGAGAATAGTTCATACAATCAATTACAAAAACGTATCTAAGGCATTGAATTCACCTTTAACCACAAAAAAACTTAGCTAAACATAATTAAAATTGACAACAAAATAATAAAAATCAACAACATTACAGATCAAATAGGTGAACCAGAAGTAGAGATTGTGAAGATCTCTAAAAACTCCTCAAGCAGCAAGCCTTTGGATCTCCTCCTTTCTTTCTTTCTTTTTTCTCCTTTTTGTAGTGTTTGTTTTGAGTTTTGAGCCCAAAAAGTGTTGGGTTAGTGTTCCCTAATGATGCTTATATATTACTAGGTTTTGAACAATAAAAATGAGTTTTTGGGGCAAAAAATCCTCAAAAATGCATTTAGAGGCGTGGGCCATATGTTAGGCCACGTAGGCGCACAACAGGTGCAAGTGTAGGGATGCAGGTGAGCTGATGCATGCATGGGCACTTGGGTGGCTTACTGGGGCATGTTGGGAGGTCTCACGGGTAAGGGCTGGCGCTGGCATGTGGGCGGCTTGTTTTTTCACTATTTTTGCCGTTTTTTGTCCATTCAACTCCAATTGCGATCTGCTTCCATTGGACTCGAAATCGAATGCTTAATATTTTTAACTCCAAAAATCTTTATTTTTCTTCTTCTTTTTATTCTTTAATATTAAAATATCTAAAATCACAAAATAAAATAAAACATAAGAATTCTCAAAAACATATCCAATAAATGCAAAAAAGAAAAAAAAAAGAAATGATGCAAAAATATGACAAATTATGTACTTATCACGAAATAGGTTATATTCAAAAGCTCTTTAACCAAACAGGTTCTAAAGCTTTTTTGAAATTAAAAAATACTTTTCCATGTACTGTCCAAACATTAAGTAAAAAGCCCTAACTTATGCTTATCTTCTTTTATTGCTTTAAGTTTTAGCACAAGCTATCCCAAATGGGCCCTTAGTTAGTAGGAAAAAAGAAGAAGCAAAAACTATGGTTTTTCAATACATGTTGGAACCATATTTTTAAAAGGGCTTAAATGGGTCAAAATGGTTTTAAATTTTTGAATAAATAACAAAAATGTTATATAGAATTTTATAAGGTCTTATAAGTTTCAAAGCTTATTGAAAAGTGTTTTTTTTGAGAAGCCTCATTTTGGACCCGTTTGGCATAGCTTTTTTGCTAGCTTGTACTTTTAGTCTGTAAAAGAAGGGAAGAGAAAGTTGTAGTTTTTTAGTAAATGTCCATAGTTTTAAAAGAGCTTATATAGGTCAAAATTGGTTTTAAAATTTTTTATTAAGTTACAAAAATGTTATATTTAAGTTTATAATATACTATTAACACTCTGGTAGAAGTTTCAAAGTATATTTTAGTAGTATTTTTTTGAGAAGTTATATTTTATGGTTTTGACTGGTAATACTTTCAAGAGATCATTCAAACACTTTCAAAAACAGCTTTTTGACTTTTTAGAAATAGCTTTTGGATTGAAGAAGCCAAAAGCTACTTCTAAAAAGCCCTCCCAAACATGTCATTTGTGGCTTTGACTAGAAGCACTTTTGGAGAAAGAAATATTCTTGATAGATCATTCAAAGACCAAACACTTACAAAAGCAGCTTTTTGATCCAACAAATTAAAAGAAACTCTTCCTAAAGAAGCCTTTAGATTCATAGTCCTATGTTTAGACATTCATGTAAATGGTCAAAAGAGAAGTTATTTACCAACCTGTTAAGAGAGAAGATATTTATGGTTTATAATTACATTTTAGGTATTAACCATATGCTCCAGCGTTATGTTGCATACCTACAATGTTCTCTAGATTAGTTAATAGCTAAAATGCACTGACATCTACCAATATGAATCCTCTTTCTAGGAGTTGGCAAGCCCATAGTAGCCGAACAAAAAGCCCATCACCGTCCTTCATCTTGTTAACAAACATTACCTTTAATCTCATAACCCACCTTACCCTAGCGCAATCATTATTGAGTCCAAATCTCCCACTCTAGTGCTAGGAGTCTAAAGGACAACCGAGTGCAGCCTCTTCGACTTCGGCCCTAAGGAAGAAAGCTTAGATAATCCTAGGGTTCACATGCAAAAGAGAGAGAGAAAAAGGGAGTGGAAAAGATGCAAGCTTTTTTTAACTTTGTTCAAGCTAAGTATTTTTTTTTTAATTTGCTTCTTTGTTTGTGGTTTTTTTTTTAAATAATTGCAAGTAGGTCTCTTTCTTGCTAAGAGGGTGGACATGCAACAACTACAGAGAGTTGTTATTATTAATTTTTTATTGAAGAAAATGGTTAGTTATTACTACTACTGCTATTGTTATTATTTTTATTGGAAATCATAAAAGTGTTTTATTCTTTTTAGGCAAAATAAAGAATAATGTGTTGATTTATATTAGTTTGCAAATAAAATGTAAAAATGTAGTAGCCCGAGGAGAGTAATAGGCTATTTGCCATCTTGGTTGGAAGCAATAGTTTCAATCAACAAATAGTATAAAGCTGTCAGTAAGTATAATAAAAAGTAAAAGTTACTACAATATGAAGCTATCGTATACTACAATTTTCAAACTAATATTTCTAGTTCCAACCACTTTTCCAAACACTTAATAACTTTTATCCCAAATTGAAACTGTATTATGGCTTATGAGACTGGCAAAATGTTGTTCCACTTTTACATTAGACATGGTACAACGATTCTCTCATTTTCTAAGGCTATGTTTGGTTCATGCATTTTTGAACTCAAGGGACTCAAATTTGGATTCGAGTATTAAGAATCCTTCGGATACATGTTTATTTCCCTCAAAATCTGAATCATTTGAGTATCAAGAATCCAAGTTTTTAGAATTTTTATCCCCCTTAAACTTTTGATACTCAAATATCTTTGCTATGGTAAAAACTAAAATTCTCTATCCTATATTTGAGAAAAAAATCATAACTTCTTTATTTGATATCTAATTGAGATGATTCTTTTTTCACTGTGTTCCTAATGAAGAGAGGAATAAATCAATATCCATATTGCATATTTTTTAAGATCATTAATATTAAGATTTTATTAGATTTATTAATAAATCAAAAACTATCTTCACTACCTCTTAAACACAAATTTCAATTTTATTTCATACTCAGATTAAAACTTAAATGCACATCCAAATGTCGATTCTAATAATAATTCAAATCACTAACTCAAATATTAATTCAAATCACATTAACTTAAATTAAATCACTAATTCGAATCTATTTTCCAAACGGACCCTAATTGATTATGAACTAGTATAACTTTGACCCAAAAACAAACTTAACATAACTAATCAATTTTTAACACAAAAATTCATCATTTTTCCTTTAAGAAAAGGGTGGTCATTTATATATATAAATTTTTTTCCTGAATTTCACAAAAATGTTTCATATAACTTTACATAGCCTCTATGAGAAAATTCCCGAATTTTGAAATGCATTATTAATTATTCTAGAATAAAAAGGCATTATTCATTTTGGTCTGAAATCAACAAAATCACAATGAACCTGATCATATATATTTATCACAAGACGTGGTCCACCTTTTTTTTTTTTTTTTTTTTCAAAACCGTTGCCAACATTATGACAAAATCCCCTTGCGATTGCAAAAAAGAATACTTGAAATACGTTTCTAAACCCATTTTTCTTTTGCAATGCCCAACCTCAATGTTTTAGGATTGATCTCTGATGATGTATACATTTAAGAAAAAGGAAAAAATTCTAATTTTTTTGGGACAATATTTGTTCAATGTTCTTGCAAAATATGCCTTAAAAGTGCCCTCGTGTTTCCTATCCTAATGAAGAAAAAAGTAAAGTTTTGATCAAGGAAAAAAATATAATTTTTTACACATAATATTTACAAAATGTTTAAAAAGTGAGTTAAAACTAAAATATTATAACATATAAAAGCTTTATATTGTAGCATGTGAGAGCTTCACATTATTTGAGTTGAAACTAATAAACTAGATTTGAGTTTGTCAAACACTACTCTACTCAATGTTCTTCAAAAATATAGAAAAAAAATACTGAAAATACATTAAAATGAGATATCCTTAAATATACACAAAAAGGCGCCCTCTCAAAATTTATCACCAAAATATACACAAAAAAGGCCCCTCTCAACAAAAAAAAAAAAAAAAAAAAACCTATTGCAAAAAAAAAAAACCATAAAAATGCGCCTCAATAAAATCGCGCTCTCTCTCACACACGTGTTGTTTTTTTATTTCAACAACATTATATGCCCTCTTTTCTTTCTCCCCTCTTTCTCTGTAATTAAAAACCCTAATTTGCTATTGCTGCGCCTTTTTCTCTCCTCTTCCATCGTTGTCCCTCTCCACCCCCTCCGACCTCAAACCCTAAGAGCAAGCCATCGCTTTCGCGCTCTCTCTCTCTCTCTCCTCTCTCCCTCTCCCATGGCGACGGCGCGCGAGGAGACAAAGCAGCACTCATACGAAGGCGGCGGGGGAGGGAAGTTCCGGAAGAGACCGTTCAGGAGGACCCCCCATACGACGCCGTATGATCGCCCGCCGACGGCTTTTCGGAACCCTAACGGCGGTTGGCTCTCGAAGCTTGTCGATCCTGCGCAGAGGCTCATATCCTCCAGTGCCCACCGACTCTTCTCCACGGTTTTCAGAAAACGCCTCCCTCCGCCGCAGTTGCCGTCGCCTGGTGCCTCCTCAATTTTTATTTTCATTTCTTCAATTCATTTTTATTCTGTTATTGGAACCACTAGTGCTTTGTTCGTCTTTATGAATTTGTATCTAGGGTTTCTTTTTTCGTGGTGAATTTTATTGGTCATGGTGTTCGGGTTTAGACGGAATCGAGGGAATTTCAATGTTTACACAAACACAATTTGTTCCTGAGCTAAGAAAGAGGGTTCTGGGTGTTGGTCCTATAATTATTTGATGCCGAAGTATCTTAGTTTAGATTTGAGGCAGGTCTATTTATGGTGGGAGATGGCTAGGGTTTTGTGCTCTACGTACTGCATTACTTTTGTTTTTTGTTTTTTGTTTTGTTGGGACACGTCTTATTACTTGTGCCCAACATGATAAAACTTTGGAATGATAAGCTTAACAAGTGAGAGAATATGATCCATTTTCCATTCTTTTCTGTTTTGAAAGTTTCCACTGTAATTTATACGTGAATTCATGTAATGCGGCATTTGGAACTCTAGCTTGAAGCTCAATTATGATTCCCTTTTTTTGTCATTTTCTGTTGCGTCATGCACTAGTGGAACTTGATACAATTTATATCTGAAAAACTCCTTTCAAGGATATATGAATTTGCTTCCTTTTCCCCTTTAATGAGTGATGCTCAAATGCACTTCCAAGGATGATTGGAAGTGTTTAGGCCAGTCAACTGCTTGTTAGAATTGGAATTTCTGTGAAATCAAACTTCAACTGTTGTACCAACCCCTCCAAACCCTCCCTCCCTCCCACAAAAAAAAAAAAAAAAACACACACACACACACACAAAAGAAGCGCATTGCGATTATTTGTGATTTATGGGAAATCATTTAAGCCATATCCGGGTAATCTTTGATGACTGTGTCAGTTTATACGTTATCTCTAATTACAAGCAGTGATGAAGATTGAAGACCAAAATCATAATGTCAGAAAATACATAGTGGTGTACGCTTAAGTCAAGCCACTATTAGAACACAACGCTCATTATTATTAAAAAGTAACAAGATTTTTCACCTCTCTCCATGTCACTTATGAAGATAACACCCACTCGTACTAGAAATTATCAAAAATGTTCACCTTTCTCCAGATCAATTTATTTAGAAATGGCAGACTAGTTTTCTTTCATATGGTTATACCCTGTCTTGAAAATGAGATTCAAAGTGCTTGTATATTCTGCGTGTTTTCCAAATTCTCGTTCTTTAGCTGGTTAAGCTTCATGGTAAAATGTTGTATGCATACGGTAGTTTCCACTTTCCAGTTTTTATCCTAGTATTTAATTATAGATTAGGTGTTTTGTTATACTCATAAAATAATGTTTTCTTTTGTAGAGTACTTGTTAGTGATACTCATAAATGATTTTGCCTTTTATTACTTGTGTGTACTTCTCAGAAGTTTCAATTACAATTACTGATTTTTGGTCCTGCAAATTTCTTTTATTTTCCAGGGGCAAAGCGTGAAGAAAGGGATAAGCGAGAAGAAGCAGTTGCCACAGTAAGTTTGGTTTCCTATATATATGATTTTTCTTTTACTGCATAAGGCTTTTCTCTATTTTAGCTAACATGACATGCCTTTGAAAATCTCTTTAGTTAACATATCAGCATGCATTCAATTTTTCTTTACTTAGGGCACGGGTTATGAACAGTACTCAATATTCAACTGACCTTGTGTTTTAGCAGCCTTAGCATAGTATTTCTGTTTCTTTTTTTAAATGCTAGATTATGTTAGGTTTGAATTAGAACTGGAAGTGAAGCAAGATCATATCATTACCCATTTTTCTTAAACCACTTTATGAGCCTCTTTTCTACTTCCCCTAATATCATGAAGGCGCTTGTTGGAATTTATAAAGTTATGTGACATAGTTGTATATGGCTTCATGATTTTTGAGAGGATGTGATCTTGGTATCTTTGGTTGCTTTATGTTTTAAATATATTATTATGATCTCTGTTTTCCACTCTTTTCTAAATCTGTGTTCTTTTACCTTAAAGATAAATGTGTTCTTGTCGTATTTGGCAGACTAATTTTCTATTATTCTGTGTCATGTTTAAGGTTTTTCGTCTTAGGATTGCCTTTTTCATATTTCCCTGTTGCATTTCTTTATTTATTTATTTATTTTTAAAATAGGATTCTCTTGAGATACAAAAAGGGGCTGTTGACCTAAGTGATGGTCCAAGCAATAGTATTGATGGAGGCGAGTTGACTGAGCTTGAGCAAATTTTAAAGCAAAAAACCTTTACCAGGTTAGTTGTTTTTTGTTTAATAAATAGCTATTAGTCTTGATCTCAAGGTACTACTTTTACTTTGTGTAATCAGTCCGCCGCCATAAAATAATTTTGCTTCTGGATTTATTGTTGGTCAAGGCTGTGGTAGCATTGTATTAGGTAATTTGTAATAAGGATTTTTTTTCTCATGTCAATTTAATGAGCCTTTCCATCTCTTATTCAAACTCCAGAACAAAAAATGTAAAAGAACATAAATACTGATGCAGATTCACATTGAGGTCTGGAACTCTTTCTGTTAGTTTGTTTCTAAGAATAAGGTGACCTTGTTCAATTAAGGGATCAGATGATTATTAATTGGATTACATTTTGGATAATTCTTCTAATATTTTGCAGTTCTGTTGGGTCTTAATTTACAAAGTCCATGCATACTTGTGTAATGCTATAAAATAGCAGAGTTTATGATTTTTTTAAGCTGATCTTGTTTTAATTTTGATGGTGTTGGTATTAATGTCAATCACTTTGCAGATCTGAAATTGACCGTTTGACAGCTCTATTACATTCAAGAACTGTTGATTTATCAATTGGAGATCAAGAGAAAAAGTCTGAAGTGGTTCCTTTGAACCCAGTGGCACCTGCTGATAGATTGGAGGGGTTTCCTAAGACTCCTGCCCTAGGATATAAGATGGGGAGCGAGGGATTTCTTAAAACTCCTGACACAGAACATTGGACAGATAGTCAGCTTGTTTCAACTCCTGTCGTCAATTCAACCGTATGATAATCTACTTTGATTTTATTTCTTGCTTTGTTCAGATTTTTAAGCTATTTTGCCGTGATGTGGAATGCTCACGGTGAAAAGAAAACTACATACTTTTCCTGCAATCTTTTGACGCTTATTGTACTAAGGTTTCCAGGCCATTGAAGGGGATGTTGCTTCTCCTACAGAGCTTGTGGAGCTAGCAAAGTCTTACATGCATAAAAGGCCCACTTCCCCGTCAGTGTTAGGGTTTCGAAGTCAAGCATTAAAGGAGAATTCAACATACGAACACAATCCATCTTCTCCTTTAAAATTACCCATTACACCTCTTCTGCCAAGGGCTTCAGGCAATGGGCCTCGAGAAAATGGTCTTATTACCCCAAGATCTAGAGGCAGATCTGCTATCTACAGTATGGCGCGGACACCATATTCCCGAGTTTGCCCAAATACTACTCTCAAGGTTCTTTTTCTTTTCTTTTTTTTTTTTTTTTAAATTGTTGTATCTGAATTTTCAATTACTTCAGATTTAGATCCCACATTCTTTTAATTACATTTCAGGGTGTTGGGAATGCAGTTGATGCTTATGCTGGTCTGTCATCGTCATCTCAATATTTAGTGGATCAGAGTCTATCATCTAGATCTAGTCAAGGAGTACAGCATCTAGACCTAAATAAATGCTACTTCTAATATCCTTAAATCTTTTGTCATAGGTTTTAATTTTCTTTTATTTTTAAATTTCTGTGCAGACTTTAAAACGCAGAAGTTCAGTTATGGACAATGACGTTGGGTCCTTTGGTGCTATACGTAGAATTTGTCAAAAATCTAACCTTCTATCTTCAAGAGGATTGAGCATGGCCATCTCTGGTAGCCCTCTTTCTTCATCTGGAGCTGGACTTGGTTTTGACTCTGCTCCTGCAACATCAAAGCCATTACCATGTGGTGAATCTGTCTGCAACTCCAATAAACCATCAACTGAAAATGGGGATAACAGCATGTTTTGTACTATTGTTCCCTCCAAGTCCTGCGAGATGGCTTCAAAAATATTGCAGCAACTTGATAAGTTGGTCTCACCGAAAGGCAAATCATCAGAGTCCAAGGTGCTTGCTGTGAGGGATAAATTACCCAGTGAACTGTCACCATCTATGCTACGTGGACAGGCTCTGAAAAGCCTTGAGGATGTTGATTCATCAAAATTTCTGGGTGATGTCCAGGATAATAAAAAAGTGGATGGTTTACTTAGCAAGATAATACCCGATGCTCAAGAATTCACTTCCCAAAAGGAAGAAAAGGTTAAAGAAAATGGCCGATTGAAGCTTGTCTCAGCTGATGACAAGCTTACTGCTAAAATGAATGGTATAGATTCTAGGAAACAAAAGGTGAATGTTGAAGATTCTACACTTGCAAAAAAGGATGTTGTATGTAGTCCTGAAACTTCAGTTCCTGATGCACGAAACTCCATTGCCTATCCTCCACAGAAGAAACAGGCTTTTCAGATGAGCGCACCTGAGGTAATGTCTAGTATTTTTAGTCTGTTGTCTGCAAGTAATCTTATTAATTTTTTATTTTATTTTATTTTTATTTGTTTCTAAAGAATAAATATTTTTGTTTCTTTCTTCTTTATCCTCCTGTAAATCAAACTTGAAGCTAGTGGTGTATGGTCCTCATGATCAGAAACAACTCTTTGAAGCTATTGCTAGTCAGTGTTTGTTTGGCTGCTCTGTTTGACAAATCAATGAGAATTCTACGTGTGTGTGTGTGTGTTTAACTTTATTCATAATCTTTTCTGTGTACTCTCAGTCTTTGTTATGTGATGAACTCTTTTGTAAATTTAAGTTTATGGATATTGCTTACAGGATTTTCTGGACTTGGATGATGATAGCTATTCAAATGGAGATGTATCTAATGCATTAGCTGAGGGGAGAGAAAAAGTTAACTTCTCTTTGGCAGAGAGGAAGAGCACTGCTACTGAACATTATAAGCTGCAGAGCGACAAAGAAAAGCATATGGGAAATTCTGCTGGGTCTATGACTGCTGAAAAGAGCTCAAGTCTCATATTCCAGAGTACTTCTCCCAGCATGACTGTCTTGCCTCCGGTCACAAATACTGTCTCCCACTTAACTGATGGAGCTCCTTTGCTGGAGTCAAATGTGTATCCTCTAATATTTGATAACATTGGCTGTAAAATTGTTCCAACAAAAGATACTAGTACCGCTTCTTCTATATTTAACTGTGGCCTTAAAAGTTATGCTTCTCCTATACTCATTCCATTTGGTACCTCTTTCGACCCAAATCCTGAAACCTCGAGCAAGTAAGTACATAATTAAGAAACTCATTCCATGGGGGGTCATTTTTGGTTTTACTTTTATGAATGTGAATTTGTGTGTTTTGAGAAGCATAGTTGGTTGCTTTTGAGTGATTTATGTTTTTGTCTCTATTTGTTTTTCAAACCATATTCACGCTTCTTTGTGATTTTTGTTTAGCACGTCATTTGCCTATATATTTGCACAGAACTGTGTGTGCCTTCAGAGGAAGAAGAATGTACTTTTTTGTGGTCTTTTTTTTAATCTTGTTTTGGGCTTCCTATGGTTGCTATCTGCATCTGTGTGGAATGCTTACATGCTAACTGTAGTTAGGAGAAAGAAACTAGGTGCTGTTGTTGACAACTTATAATATTGAAGACTTAAGATCGACCCATGTGATATTATTTTGCAGTGCTGCTATCTGGTCTTGTACTGTGGTAGCGCTAGAGTCAGTTGTTATTGATGTTTGTAGGCTGTCGCTTTTCATTTCTAGTCTTGCCTTCGTTTTTCAAGCTATATATGGTTGATTTCAAACTTACTTTCATGCTGTATGTTAGGTGGTTTTGTTTTTCATTGTTTGACTGGGTGTTGGGGGATGCTACAATAGTAGGTGGTATGGCATCATGTATGGTACAGAATTCAATGTAAGAGAAGATGATCTATTGTGAAGCATACATGATGTATTTTATGATTTTCCAGAATGTATTTGTATGTATTTTATGATTTTCCAGAATGTATTTGTGTGTATTTTACCTTGTTATTGTTCAGTACTTAGTTGTATGTTAAACAGTCTAAAAGATTAATCCTTTTACTTCTTCACATGCAGCTTATTTGCGGTAACAGCTGGTGCAATAGATAGTTTACCAAAGTTGTCTGAACCAGATAAAGCTGAGAATAAGAATAATCCAAATTCTGGAGTCTCTTTCAGGACATCTGAAACTGTGCTTCCATTGGCCGCATCGATGCCAACTACAAGTATATTCTCCTTTAGCAAAACACCTGGTGATGTTAGTTTGAAAACTGGGTCCTCTGCTTCAGCTTCCAGCACCCCAGTTGTTTTCAGTAGCCAAAACTCCTGTAC
Source organism: Artocarpus hirsutus (assembly GCA_946598075.1). Classification (NCBI taxonomy): domain Eukaryota; kingdom Viridiplantae; phylum Streptophyta; class Magnoliopsida; order Rosales; family Moraceae; genus Artocarpus; species Artocarpus hirsutus. The sequence continues at coordinate 21,950 of CAMOHE010048552.1, read as the reverse complement.
TAGCTCGATTTTCACGAACAGTGGTAGCACTTCTGCCAGCTTGATGCCTGCTTCTACCTTTGCGTCTGCCTCCAGCAGTAGCAGTCTCTCTACCTCATCTCTAGCTTCCTCAGGACCAGCTGTATCTGTAATTAAATTTGGGTCCTCCCTGCCTTCAACTGCACTTGCACCGGTTTCAGAAACAACTTCAGCACCAGCTGGGCCTGTGAAGTTTGTGACTACGACTTTAACTGCAGCTGCACCGGTTTCAGAGACGTCTTCAGCGCCAGTTGCACCTGTATTTAAATTTGGATCCTCTGTGTCTTCAACTGCATTTGCACCAGTGTCACAAACTTCTGACGTAGTGCCTGAGGCAATTAAGATAAAGCAGGACAGTAGCTTTGGTAATTTTAGCAGTGCGGCAGCTCCAACTACTATCACAACAAGTACACTTTTTGGATTTACTGCTAGTGCTGCTGCTTCAACTTCTGCTAACCAGTCTCAAGCTTCTACTTTTGCTTCTGGCAGTGCATCCGCACCTAGTATTCAGGTTTCGCCTACTGCAACTGGGGTTGCAACCTTCAGTCAGAGCATACCGCTCCAGTTTGGGTCATCAGCATCCTCTCCAACATTTGCTTTGGCAGGTAGTACAACTTTTGCATCTGGAAGTTCACCCTTCAGTTCAACTCTTCCTGCTAAGCCATTGAGTTTGGAGACCACTAACGGTCTTGGCTTTTCTTCCTCCTTGGCAGAGGCCAATTCTGTTAGCTCCAGCAGTAGCAGTATGCCTAGTGTGATTAGTTCCAGTTGGCAAACTCCAAAATCCCCCGTATTTAGTTTCAACTCTACGCCATCAACTGGGTTTTCTTTTGGAGTAGTATCTTCAGCCTCTAATGCTGCCACTAGCATTTCGACATCAACTGGGTTTTCTTTTGGAGCATCTTCAGCATCTACTGCCGCTACCAGTTTGCCATCAACTGGGCTTTCATTTGGACTTTCTTTAACTTCTAGTGCTGCTACAAATAGTCCACAGTTACCTGCGTTTTCCTTTGGAGCATCTTCAGCACCTAGCGTGGCTGCCAACATTTCACCTGCAGTGTTTGGCGCAACAACAGGTTCTGCTGCTACTAATGGTGCACCTATGGTGTTTGGATCATCTAATGGTGCATCCTTAACTTCACTTTTCTCATTCAATTCATCTTCAGGTACAACCTCAGCACAGTCTGCATGCACGTTTGGTGCTTCCTCGAGTAACAATGATCAAATGAATATGGAAGACAGCATGGCTGAGGACACTGTTCAGGCATCAGGTCCCACAGACTCGGTGTTTGGGCAACAACCTGTATCCCTGTCTCCATCAGGCTTTGTGTTCGGATCAACAGCTTCCTCGGTAGCTAATCCATTCCAATTTGGAAGCCAACCAAATATAGCAAACCCACAGAACCCTTCTCCATTTCAGAATTCTGGTGGCCTTGGCCTAGATGAAAGCAACTTCTCAATGGGTAGTGGTGGCAGTGGCGTGGACAAGTCCAATAGAAAATTCGTAAAGGTTAAACACAAGCAGCGGAAGAAGTAAAAATATTGATCCCGAATTGCTTTCCTCATTTAATATCCAGGAAATTGCAATTGGCAAATAAGTATTGCTGTGCAAGATCAGAGACAGGAGATTGCTGTGCGGGGTCCTGAATTGTGTGATTTCACCAACAAAGGTATAATTGACCTTTTATAAAGGTGTCTGACACCCCAAAAAAAAAAAAAAAAACTCTTGGCTCCTTTGATTTTTCTTTTATATTTGTTCCTTTTTGTCGAGGGAAAATTATGGTCGCAACGTAGGCTTAAGTTTTGACAATTTTGTATCTTTCTGTAGTCTTAAGAACGATTATCTTTTTTTTGCTTTGTATCAGTACAAGTGTAGGTTAGAGGTTCCTGTTTGGGCAAGTGTACTGTCATCTTGTCTACTTCGCTTGTATTTGTAACATAAAAAAGGAAACGGGTATGCATGTTAATGAAAGCGTCTTTTCTTTGCCGTTGCCCTTTTCAGTGGTTATTATACATCATCAAGTTCATCTTATTGTGATCTGTTGTTACCTGGCGTTAAATTCATTTTTTGGTTATTTCAAATCTATACTTCCTCTGCCTCCGCCAAAGGGCTAGCATACGTCTTCAAGCCCATGGATGTTTTTTAGTGAGGAAGGATATCTATTAATGCTAATAGTGCCTACTTGTATTTTTTAATGCAATTCAGGCGGAAGTCTTTTCAGTTGCTCGATTCTTTCAAATCTGTCCTTAAATAAGAAACGAGCATACATCGCGGCGATGTTTGTGTCATTTTACTTTTCATGTGAGGCTTGTGGTTTGGTCGAGTTTAATAAAACTAACATAGCGATGTAACTCAATAATAACAGGAGAAATTCGGCCATGGGGAAGCGAGGAATGAGGTGGTATTTATTTTTATTTTTAAAATTTTCAATTTTATGTTGTTTTATTTTATCATCTTACCGTTGAATCTCACGCGACTCAAACAGTCAGGTTATTTTGTAGCAAGAACCCGTTAGGGGGTGAAAGTGCTACATTTTTTCGTGTGGGGGCTCAAAGTGAGGCAAACACTAATCTTTAGGGGCCAAAAATGAAAATAACTTAAAAAAACTCTAAAGACTCCACCAAATTCTATTAATGTTATACAATTATTTTTGCATTAGGTTCAATTACGTTGTTGTTGGGGTGTGATTTGGATGAGCCCAAATCCAAGAGCAAGGTACAATGGGTGCACCCAATTTGTGATTCGAACAGGTCGAGTCCAATAGGATTGTTTAATATCGAGCCTATCAAAAATATTCATTAGAAGGGTTTAATGTATTCGATTCGGACAAATCAACATCATTCGGTTTGATGAATATGTTTTGTTCGATTTGCTCAATATAAGGATAGTTGAAGATGATAGGATCAAATAGAAAATTACATCTTTTTGCTCGTTTGGTTCGACATTGTAACGCCCTTGAATTTTAAAGTAAGATTAGTTATGTTAAATTTAATTATTAAGTATGCCTGTATAATTTTTGTTGCTAATTTTAGTCATTTGAAGATTTTATTGTATTTGTTATATCTAAAATTTGATTTTTAGTTTTAAAATATCAAATGACATTTTTGTTCCACATTTTTCCCATATTTATGAAAATGACCTTGAGGCCTTTTTAGTTTTTTTTCCCTTTCCTTTCCTTTTTTTTCCCTTCATTTTTCATGCTCTCTCCCTCTCTCTTTCGTCCTCCTACGCTCAGCCTCTCTCTCTCTTTCTTTCTCTCAAAAATTTTGATTCCAAGCTTCAATCTCACGAATTTGAGCAAGGATTAAAGTTCAATTATCAAGTTTTTCATCCAAAAATGCCATTAAAGGTTAATTTTTCTTTTTTCTTAAAATTTCGAAGTTTTAGATTTTAATTTTTCAAATTTTCTTTGATTGTTGAATCTGAACTTCATTGAGCTTAGATAATATTTAATTTAAGCTTATAAGACTTGTTTTACTATGAATCTAAGCTTTATTTGAACAAAAATTAGTTTAATCAAGTTTTGACATTTTTCTTAAATTTTCAAATTCATTGTGAAATTGAGTTTAAATTTGGGGAAAATGATTTAAATTTGTTTTATTATGATTTTCTATGCTTTCTATATGATTTTTATGCATTGAGATTTAGAAAACAGGTTTTAATTTGGATTTTTGAGCTTGGGGAGGTTGAGACTCGAAGTCTTGGGTCCCCAGATTTTGCCAGTTTGGTAGGCCGAACTTGATCTTCGGCATGCCGGATTCGTGAGTTCGGCAGGCCAGATTCATACGACCGGCAGGCCGAACCTGAAAAAGTTCAGCCGACCGGACTTGGTTTTCCAGCAGGCCGAACCAGGGAGTTCGACAGGCCGACTGTGGACTTGAAAAATTTTATTTTATTTTTTCTAGTTTTTAATGTTTAATGATTCCGAAATGTTTCAAAAAAGGATTATGATTTTGGGTTATGATTATTTTGAATAAAAAGGCACACTGATAATTAAATTGATATAATAATATTTATTAAATATAATTTTTGATTTTGAACGCAGTTTTTAAGCTCTTAAATGTTGATTGGAGCTTACGTTAAATTTAATTGGTGCTTAAGTTATTGGAATTTTAAATTAAGATAGGATATTTCTATCCGTTTCCTTGGTAGCCTTTTTTAAACTGTTTTGGCTAAATGTTTGATCATTTGAACGATTGATGAAAATAATTTATCTTTGATTTTGAAGAATTGTATTTTGATATTATTTTTGATTTCTAAAAACCATACGGTGGTATTTTATCAAATTTCATTTAGGCAAGTTTTTATTGATTTTTGTTAAGATCTTGAAATTAGTTTACGAATGATATTTTTATCTATAACTGTTATTTTACAATAACTTGTTTTTAACAAATTATTCTATTGAGCCTTCTGCTCATGTTTTTCTCTTTTAAAAATTCCCCCTTCTAGGTTTAGAGAGGAAGGATGGTCCCAAGATCGGAACCAAGCTCTTGGGATTGAAATGGTATTTTCTCAAAACTGTGGTATGACATGTGCACTGTATGACTTGTCCCGATGTTGCTGTTGATGTCATTTTTGTTTTTGTGAGCCCTACCATGTCATTTATTTCAAAGACAATGATTTTCAATATTCTTGTATTATTATTATTATTATTATTATTATTATTAATGTTATTTGTATTTTATTTACTTACCCACTTTCATGGTAATTATTTGCTGTAACACCCGTCGATTTTCATGTAACAGGTTATGACAAATGAGTAACGACGTTAAGTAATTTCTTAATTGATATGTGTATTGATATTTGATATAATGGTACTAACCATTTATGTAACACCCCAAAGTTAATTAAATAGAATTAGAATGTTAAATGGTGAATTAGTGTGCCATAATGGGTGTTTTAAACTTAATTTGATTATTTTGTGGAAACCTTGTGTTAATTACTTTTTGATGATTTTTAATTGTTCTAAATTGTTTTTGATTGTTAATTTAAGTTTTAATAAAACAATTTGATTTGAAAATGATGTATCGCTGCACACAGTCTTGTGCAACTGCTTTTTCCTTTCCTCTATTTATTTTCTCTCTCTCTCCTTTCCTCTCATTTCTCTTTCTTCTCTTTCTCTCACCTCTCTCTCGTTTTCTCTCGGGTTCTCTCACCCTCTCTCATTCTCTCTCTAAAATCTTTTAAACAAATTTTGTTTTCAAGCTTCGGGCTAGGAGATCGAAGGCTCGGGAACAAGATTCAACAACAAAAACAACGTTTTCAAGCTTTGATTCGAGGTAAGATTTTAAAACTCAAAGTTTTTCTATTTTTTTTTCAAAATTTTCTTGTATTTTGAAATTTTAGAGTTTCTAAGCCTAGAAAAGCTTCAATCTAAGTTAGATGGACTTAGATTAGCTAGAATGCAAACTTCATTTCATCAAAAACGGATTAGAATCAAGATTTTTCATTTTTCCTCTATTTCCTCTATTTTTGGATTTTTGTAAAAATCTTGTTTAAAACTTGTTTTAATTCATTAAAAAGTGTTCTATTATGATTTTCTATTGTTTATGATGATTATCCATGCCTGGGAATTGAGAAAACAGGTTAGATTTGAAGATTTGAAATTCGGAATGCCGAGACCC
>CAMOHE010048552.1:0-16287 GCA_946598075.1 Artocarpus hirsutus | reverse complement strand
TTGTTTTACTATGAATCTAAGCTTTACTTGAACAAAAATTGGTTTAATCAAGTTTTTACATTTTTCTTAGATTTTCAAATCCATTGTGAAATTGAGTTCAAATTTGGGGAAAATGATTTAAATTTGTTTTATTATGATTTTCTATGCTTTCTATGTGATTTTTATGCTTTTGGATTGAGAAAATAGATTTTAATTTAAAATTTTGAGCTTAGGGAGGTCGAGACTCAAAGTTTCGGATCCTTTGATTTTGCCAATTTGGCATGCCAAATTCATACAACCGGCAGGCCGAACCTGGAAATGTTCGGCGAACCGGACTTGGTTTTCTGGCAGGTCAAACTGTGCAGTTCAGCAGGCCGAACCATGGAATTTGATAGGCCGACTATGGACTTGAAAATTGTATTTTTCTTCTAGTTTTCAATGTTTAATGATTCCAAAATGTTTCAAAAAGGATTATGATTGTGGCTTATGATTATTTTGAGTCAAAAGGCACACTGATAATTAAACTGACATAATGATATTTGTTGAAAGTAATTTCTTATTTTAAATGCAGTTTTTAAGGTTTTGAACGTATATAGAGCATATGTTAAATTTAACTTGGAGCTTAGGTTGTTGGATTTTCAATGAGGTAGGATATTTTCATCCCTTTCTTTAGTAGCCCTTTTTAAATTGTTTTGGCTGAAGTTTATTTTCTTAAATGTTTCCTTTTAAGAATGATTCTGTCCTTGATTTTGAAGAATTGTATTTTGATATTCTTTCTGAAAATCCATACGGTGATCTTTTATCAAATTTTCATACAAGTAAGTATTTATTTATGTTTGCTAAGATCTTTAGATTTGTTTGCGAATGATATTTTTATCTATAATTATTGTTTTTAAATAAATTATTTTTAACTAATTATCCTACTGAGCCTTCCGCTCACGTTTTTCCATTTTTAAATATCCCCTTCCAGGTTTAAAGAGGGAGAAAGGTCCTAGGATCGAAACCTGACTCTTGGGATTGAAATAGTATTTTCTAGGAACTGTGATATGACACGTGCATTGTACGACTTGTCCCGATGTCGGTGTTGATGTCGTTTTCGTCTCTGTCAATTGTATATTTTTAATTTATCTTAAAGATGATGGTTTATGATGATTTTCAATGATTTTACATTATTAAAATTATGATTTACTATTTACTTGGCTACCCACCTTCGTGGCTAGCTTCCACGTGATGGTGAATGAGAATAAGATCTTGGCCCAACCTTTGTGGCATTTACGTGATGGTGACTGCCGATGATATTATTTATTTTCGATGATGTTTATTTCAGATGTTAAATCTACTTAATTTATTTATTTCCTACATATTTACTTTAATTTTTATTTTATTTACCTAAAACTCCCAGACCCCTTTTCCGGGGCGTCACAACTAGTCACTTAAGTGTTAAGGAGCTCATTTCAAGTTTGAAATCAAACTTAAATAAAAGAAAGATTAAGTCCCCACAAACATGTCATTCATAACGTTATAGTTTCTTCAATAAATCCACAATGCTACAACCACATTAAATAAAAAGAAAGATGGTGAAAACTAGAACTAAAAGATCTACTGGAACTAAAAGTTCTATTTTAAACCTCTTAACACTTCCTTGTATTTCCTGATAAAAATAAAGAACTTAGCTTATAAAAATATTACTAAAAATAACAATTTTAATAAAAATCATAATCTTATATAATACAAAGGTTAAAATATCAAACATAATCCCAAAAGATCTTTAAAATACCAAAAATACAAAAATTGGTAACATGGCAAAAACTAGTTGGTTTTAAAGGCAAAAGTGGACTTTTTGGTTTCTAAATGGTTCAAAATTTTTTCTAAAAAATTTTGGGCAAAATTTCCCCTTAATTTTAATACTTTCTAAAGCTTAAAAATACACTAAGACAACCTATAAATAAAATCAAAACTCTAGGGTATTTACAAAACCTCAAATCAACTCCAAATTCACCAAAATTTACATCATTCTAAGTCTTTCATTCTAACCATGAAATCCTTTTCATTAGATCATTTTTCAATGATTTCCAACCTTGAATAACAGTCAAAATATACTTATATCATGTTGCAAATTTTGTTTATACAACCAAAGAAAGAAAACTAAAAACAATTCGTAAATTCTCACCTTTGTGAAACAACTTAACTCTTCACCACCAATTTCACTTTTCCCAGTTTAAAAGATGAAACCAAGGCTTGTAGTCTTTCTAAGCACTTAAAAAAAACTTTAGAAATGTCCAAAAGAATTAGATTGTAGTTTTATCCCTTGTCTTGAAAGATTGAAACTCGAAACTATAACATCAAACTTACCTTGACTAGTTTCAGTCTTTTTTTCTTATCATCACCCAAACCTTTATCAAAATACTTATAGATGGGTTAATCTTCTTGAACCCAAGCTAAAAATGGTGTATTTCTTTATGGGTGGGTCAGGCTTAGGAGAAAGTGAGCTGAAATAAACTCATCTACTTGCTTAATCCCTTGCCTGTTTGTTTCGAGAACTCTTTGGATTCTTTGAACTCAAATTTAGATTTGAGTATTAAGAATCCTTTAAATACGTGTTTGTTTTCCACAAAATCCGAATCCTTTAAGTATCAAGAATCCAAGTTTTAAAAGTTCTAACTCCCCCTAAACTTTTTATACTCGGATATCTTTACTACAGTAAAAATTAAAATTCTCTCTCTTATATTTGAGAAAAAAAAATCATAACTTCTTCATTTGTTATCTAATTAAGATGATTCTTTTTTCATTGTGTTTCTAGTGAAGAAAGAAATAAATTAAGATCCATATTGGATAATTTTTTAGGATCATTAACATTAAAATTTTATTAGATTTGTTGATAAATCAAAAACTATTTGCACAACTTTTTCAAACACAAATTTCAATTCTATTCCATACTTAGATTAAAACTTAAATGCACGTCCAAACGTTAATTTCGATAGCAATTTAAATCTTTAACTCAAATCCTAATTCATATCAGAGTAACTCAAATCAAATAACTAATTCAAATCTATTTATCAAATGAAAAAGTATCACACACACATCCAATTACTTAACACTTTAGTACTCTCTTATTAGCTTAATTACTGTCCCTTTTTTGTAGCTTACACTTAAGCTATTTAGTGTCTTAAACACTCATATACAACCCTAATTAAAAGCTTAATAGGTGTACTCGCTCATACCAAAATTTCGGTACATCGAAAATACTAATTTCTAAACTTTAATAGTTTTTCACCAAACTTAACCAAACTTTTTAAATCTTTTTCAAATACAGTCAAACATTGAATAATATGATTCATTACTCAATTCCCAACTTGATAACCATAATTAAGTATGTAAATTTGAACATCGGAAAGGTCACTTATTTAGGGTTTCAAGGTAAACTTACAATCAAAATATATATCATCCTCCTATAGGAGACCTTACATCATTCTTAATAACAATCTACAAGATTCCTTGCCTTACATAAAATCTCCTTTAATCATTATTCCAAACACATATATAACTTCACTTTACATAAAATGGCATTTCATCATAAATAGTCTTAAAATCTTCATAAGTTCAACTTATCCATTATAATTACATATCAAACACCATTAGAATTCAATTTTCTATCTTTTCCCAAACTGGACCTTTCTTTAAGGAATCCTAAGTCATGTAGCTATACATTCAAATAAAATTGTAGAAAACATACTTTGGAAAATAATATACGCTATTAATATAAACCAACACATCTCAAATGATTATAAAACATTATATAATGCAATTAATATTATGAAATCATGCAATGCATTGGCTAACAAGTATGTGAAAAATACCAGGAAACATAGGTTTTATGCCAAAAGAAATGTATTCGATCATGGGTTCTATGTGAAAAGACATTCTCAATGTTTTAGCTAAAAATTTTGGTTTTTTAACTACTAATCTCTATGATGGACAATAAGTGAGAGATGTCGAGATTTTCTTTCAACGTCCAGGTCCCAAAAATCATGGACCTAAATATCAAATAGGGGTGGCAATTTGGGCTCAACATAATAACACAATTCGATATTAACCCAACTCAATGATACAAAAGCATACGATCTAAATTCCTACCTCATGTTTTCAAGTAAAATCTCAATACCATAATGGTTATGTAGTCTCTCAAATGACAATTCACTTCCACTTGTTGTTACTCCTTAATATGACATTGATCTATATATGACATCCTTTTCATCCGGCATCATGCTCATAGGACCATCTTTTCTAATGATAATTATTTTGGCGTGCGACATATATTTTCAAAACGAGGATAAATTTCATAAAATATGTCATTTTTTGCAACATGGCATCCAATTTTTTGTATGCAAGTTTTTTTTAAGGGTGTACACAGGTGGTTTGGACCCCCCCTTTTTTTTTTTTGACCTCAAATCATTGATCAAACTAAAAACAAATTTTACTCTTGGATGGTTTAGGGAGTTTGATATATATATATATTTTTTAAAACCAAATCCAACCAACTCACTCATAAGCAGTTTGGGCAGTTTGCGCTTAATATTAAAAAAGTTCAATATTTAATAATAATTATAAAATGTCTAAAAATTCACTATTAAAGTTTTAATATAAACCAAGAACTAAATTAAAATTACAAATCGAAGTTTACCAATAAGAAAACTAAAAGATTAAAAGTACAACTAAATAACATAAAATAACACAATTAAATTTTAAACTTGAATCAAAAGCTTTCCACTTGGTTCTTTAATTTGATTTTTTTTTAATGCTAATGAGTGATGCCTAATGTTGTTTTAATGTGATTAAGGGGAAAATGTAATTATGAAGTGCAAAAAGTTGCATTTTATATTTGTAAAACTTCTTTTTATGATCGATGAAAAATAATGTATATAGAAATAGTAAAACTTATCTTATATAAAAATAATGGCTACTTTGGAGGCTGTGTAGGTGGGCGATGTAGATGGGTGGTTTAAGATGTCTAAATCACTAACCAAACCACTTAACATTATTTGTGTAAAAACTATCCAAACCATCAAAAATAAAAAGAAAACCATCGTTAGGTTTAGGGTAAATTATATTGACACTCTCGTTGTTTTACCCAAATTACAATAACATTCCCAAGACCAAAATCACATTGACACTACTTAATTATTTAAAAGAATTACAGAGAGACTCCCTCTATTGGTTGACCATTAGATTTGACCGTTAGTTAACCGTTAATTTTGTTTAAAATACCAAAATTACTCTTCCATCTATTAGAAAACATTTTAAGCAATTTATTAACCTAGAAATTATATTTTTGACCTTCTTGGACATTAAAAAATAAGTATAAACAATTTGAACACACTTGTAATATAAATATCACTCTTATGAACAATTATATCTAAAGAAAGATAAAATACAAAGATTAAAATTATATAGTCCAAAAAAACTCCACAATTAATACCCCAAACATATACATACAGATCCACATTTTCAATTTTGAAAAATTGGCCTTTGTACAAACTAATCACACAAAATAATCAAAACCACACAAACTAATCAATATCACACATCAATCTCATTAAAACTAAAAGAAATTAATTCAAATAAAATCAATGCTAACTAATTCTAATAAAATTATAATTCAATTATAAAAAATGTTTATTTTTTGAGAATGAAAAATGTTTATTTAATTTTCATTAAATTTTTTAAAATTATAAAAGATATCTTTTAAGAAAAACATAAAAGCATATATAGAAATTAAAAAACTGTTAATAAAACAAAAAATCCAATTAAAAAAAAACCAAAAAACCAAAAAAAAATCCCCCTATTTCTTTGTGTGGGGTCAACGAGGAAGGGGTGGTGATGGGGTAGGAGGGTGCGACTTGGTGGAAGGGTTGGCAAGGTGGGAGGGTGACTTGGATGGGTCGCGATGGGTGGTGATTTGGAGGTGGGGGGCAATGGCAGGTGGCCACGACGGTTGGGGCTCGCAATTGGGTGGGTGCCGACTTATGAGGGATGCGATTCGGAGGTGGGAGGCGATGGGTGAAGGCTGTGACGGGTGCGGCTCGCAATTGGGTGGGTGGCAACGATGAGAGACGCGATTCGAATGGGGGGGATAGGCAAAGGGCATGATGGGTGAGGGCTAACTGGCGGTGACCGCAACAGCTAATAGTGCCGACGGTGGGATGGCCGTGGTTATGGCTATGGACGACGTGGGCTAAGTTGTTGGGGAGGGGCAGTGTTCGCTGGGTTGTGGGCGAAGGGTTGCTTGGCTAGGTTAGATTAGTTAGGGTTTTTGGTTTTGATCAATGATTGAGATTTGATGTTTTTTGATTAATAGCTGAGATTAAAATGAGTATTTTTGTCATATTAAGTAAAAATTTGACAAGGTTAAGACTAAAGGGTGTCAATGTAATTAGTTTTGGTTTAAGGGTTGAACAAAATATAAGATGTACCAGTGTCATTTATCCTTTGAATTATATTAGTTTGGATTGTTTGATGGATTTTTCGCACACCCACAGATGACATGCAATATGTTCACGCCGCGTAGTTTTTCTACACAGACATGTCCATAGGACGTTTGTGTAACAACATTTTTCTCGTACGATATCATTTCTCCGCATACAATGTCATCTCTACGCATGTTTTGGAGTAGACCATCTCTCTGTATGCCGCCGACTTTAAACACGACACCATTTTCACGCCAAATGATATATCTTGGGACAATTTGTTTTTCATCCACGTTATTCCTCATCAGACAATATGTCTACCATACGACATCGTTTCAAAGGACAATACGACATCTATTTTCGTACAATATCGTCTTTCCCAATTCAACAATTACTTCCGCAATACATTTTTCTTCAACCGTCGTTGTTTTTGTACAACAATGATTTCCTTATACGACTTTGTTTTACAAAGCAATGAGTATTTCATTAATTCATGTGACATTTATCGTTGCTTAGGCAATATTTTTATGCGACAAATAATTCTTTCATACAAAGAAGACTTTTTTTTTTTTTGTAAATTAGGTTGTAATTATCGCTAAACTACCTACAATCAAACAACCCAACAAGTTTTTATATTGTTTTCTGTGCAACATTCTTGTACGACATGATATGATGAGATCGTTTCATTCAAACGACATCTTGGCAACTCCTCGTCGTCGTCGTCGTCGTCGTCGTTGTTGTTTTTTTTTTTTTTTTTTTTTTTTAAATAAAATAAAAGGGCTCTTGATTCGTCTGTTTTGAGATTTTCTTTATCCATTTTCCGGCATATTAAACAAGGAAAAATAATAAAATATAAACATTTATTTATTTTTTCTCCCTAAACATAGGAAGAAATGTTTTCCTGTTCCAGCTTGAACCTCCCGAACCTACGTCCCACACACGCGCCGATCATCACCGAGCCTAACCCCAAACCTCCAATCCCCCCCACTGTCTCTCTCCAAACCAACGCCGAAACCCCCGACGAACCTGACTCTGAGCCTCAGGCTTGGAAGCTCAAGGGCAGCGGCAGCCCTCAGCTGAAGCGATGGTCGAGGGCTCGCGCGCTGCGCTCCGGTCGAAAATTGGACCGCCCGGGTCAGCGGTTCGCCGTGGCCGAAGTGGACCGGAAAATCCAGCTCAAAGAGACCACTGAGACAGGGCCAAGCTCCGCCACGGAAAGTGACGGAGATTCTGACGTGGCGGCATCATCTTCGGCGGCGGCGAAGTCGATATACATGGTTTCCGACGGAACTGGTTGGACGGCGGAGCACTCCGTTAACGCGGCGTTAGGGCAGTTTGAGCACTGCTTGGTCGATCGTGGCTGTCCCGTTCATACACACATGTTTTCCGGTGTGAGCTTTTCATTATATTAAGCTACTCGATCTCTACGTCTTCTTTAGATGGTCTTTCATTATAAAAGACCTAATTTTCGAAACAATTGAATCAATATCATTGTTGATTTCAGCAAATTTTTGTTTATTGAAACGATTGAATTTGCTAAATGTTGCCGTCTTGCTGATTTTAGTAAATTTGTGGTGGAATTGTGCGGAAATTGAGATGAATGGAAGTGTTTTAAAGTTTTGATTTTTTTTCCCCTAATTCAAAGTTAAATGATTTTTTTTTTTAATGTCAGATTGATGATGTAGAGAGGCTAATGGAGATTGTGAAGCAAGCAGCCAGAGAGGGGGCTATGGTCGTCTACACTTTAGCTGATCCTTCCATGGCGGAATCCGCCAGGCAAGCTTGCAAGTTGTGGGGGATACCATCAACTGACATACTGGGGCCAATCACAGAGGCGATCGCTTCTCATTTAGGCGTCTCACCATCCGGCCTGCCCCGAGGGGCTCCTGGCAGGAATTTCCCACTTTCTGATGATTACTTCCGTCGGATTGAAGCCATTGAATTCACAATCAAGCAAGATGACGGGGCGTTGCCTCAGAACCTTTACAAGGCTGACATTGTTCTCGCTGGGGTTTCTCGTACTGGGAAGACACCATTGTCAATTTATCTGGCGCAGAAAGGGTATAAAGTGGCGAATGTGCCAATTGTAATGGGGGTCGAGCTGCCGAAGACGCTCTATCAGGTTGACCCAGAGAAGGTTTTCGGTTTGACTATAAATCCAGTAATGTTACAAGCAATCAGAAGGGCAAGGGCTAAGAGTCTGGGCTTTAGTGAAGAAGTGAGGAGTAATTACTCGGAGATGGATTATGTTAGAGGGGAGCTGGGATTTGCGGGCAGGGTTTTTGCACAAAATCCTGTCTGGCCCGTAATTGGTAAGAATGGCTTACAACTTTGATATGTTATGCTCTTTCCATTCGTAGGAAGTTTCGTCTAATACGTTTACATGTTTCAATTTATTTTCTATATAATTTTCATTACTGTCTTTTTTGTTCTTCACTTTGGAAATCTGAAGAGAGATTCGTTTATCTCAAAATATTTATTAGAAGGACTGAGAAAGGGAGTGGGGTTAAAATTCTAGAATTATTTTTATGGATGCGGCTTAGATTGACATTGGCTTTTAACCCCATGTTGGCGATCCATTCTTTCACTGCAGAAGTAACAGGGAAAGCAATAGAAGAAACTGCAGCTGTTATATTGAGGCTTTATCAGGATAGGAAGCATAGATGCTCAATGCCAAGGATCTCAAAGCGTTACTGAAGATGGCGAGTCGTTATTTAGATCATGCAGATCTTTATGTTGGGTAAAGGGTGGAGGGTCGATCTCGTGTTGGACCACAAGATGCGAGACATCCAAACAACTTATAATTTTCAGAAGACCAAGAGCTAATAGATAACTCTTAACCAATTTTAAGAGGAAATAGTTTGCCACGAATCTTTTACTGTTATAGTTATGTATCTCACAGTTAGTATTGTATGCTTGTGTGTATATGATAATTTTTAATCGAGATTACGACTACACTGTTGTCAATGTTTTGAATGTGCTTAACCTTGAATTTATTTAGCCCAATTTCCAAGGGGAAGGAAATGTTTCCTTGATATCAGTTATATGAGTCCTACCTAAGTGAGTTGAAGTTGTGGATCAGTTGACGGGTTTTTGGATTAGGCTTACTAAATCAATGTGTTAAAACAGAAACTTCAAGAGACTATTTAGAGATAATTGTCTGATTTTGGTATAGGATTTACTTAAATAAGAAGGTTTGTACCTAGCCTCCTGCATAGTGAAATCCGTCATTATTTCTATTGTCAGACACAAGTATAAGGTTAGATATAGTTCGGAGCAATCCTATTTAACCCCAAGAGGTTATAACCCGCTACTAATAAATCAGTGTAAGCGGGCCTAAAAAGTACACTACAAACTAGACTGGAGCCCACAGTTTTGAAAGTAGTGGGGTTTTAACCTCATAGGGATGAAAATGATTTTTCTATAGTTCGTGATTGTAACGACCCAACTAATTTGAGTTTTTATTCGTTCATGATTAAACTTATTTAAGAAACTTAATCATACTATACAATACATCACTCATGCCCCCGTACAATGCATCATTTATGCCATAGTCCAATGCTTACTTAAACACAACAAAAACTAACTTAATACAAACTTTAAACAAACTTTTTGAGTTAAACGTTTACCTTAAAGTTCAAGGTAGTGAATCTTCTTTCTTGTGAAAACCTTTAAAAAAAATCTTGATAACAAGGTCAAAACAATATAAGTCATCATCTATCAAAAACTCTAACTTTTACCAAAAACCTACTGACAAAGTTCAAGTTTTTTTACCTTAAACAACCTTAAACTCCCTTGATCTCCCTTGGATTTGGCTTCTAGGAGTTATTTTGAGACTTGTTGCAACAAAGTTTTAGGTAGTCTTAGGGTAAGGGGTGACTGGTTTTTGAGAGAGAAATGATAGAAATGTTCAAGAATGTTAGTGATCTTTTTTATGGAGTTAAAATGTTGTTTCTGACCCAAGTCCTAGGGCCTTCATAGAACTCGATATAAGAACCAAAATGAAAACAAAACTCTTTGGTCAAATGCCCCCTTTCTTGATTCCAAGAACCGGTTCTATCCTCCAAAATGTGGGAGATACATTTCAAGATTGGAGCATTAATGAGAGTATGATAAAGATTTACTTTTTGGGACTAAGATGTAAGAAAAATATAGATTATAATCCTCTCCCATAGCAATCCACCGATTCATTTTCTAGCTTCAAGATGATGTTTTCTCACGTTTGCATAAGACACGATATGAGTCATGTTGACTTTGGTGCACCTAGTGGGGTAATTTTTTTGGTTATTTTTTTGGGTCCAATTCTATACTTAGATTATATTTTTTTCTACATTGATAATAGATTACGGTGAAGATATTTCTAACTTAGTTAGCCTAAAGGATTCTGACACACTGGAAAGTTATACTAAGTGATTTGTTTTTGTTTTTTTTTGGTTAACAATTAGTTTTCTGTTGGATTTTGGCATGACATGTAAATAATCTCAATTTACTTAATGGGCATTAGTCACAAAATATCAAAATTTTAATTAATCTATATGGCACTACAATTGCCCTTAAGACACTTAACAATTTTATGAACATTTAATTCACAAAATTTGTTCATATAGAAAAGGAGGCTCACAAGTGTGCCTATACTCATGATTCCAATAGATGACGTAGGATTCGAATTGTACATTGATGCCTCAAAAATAGGGTTAGAGAGTAGTGTTGATGCAAATGGCAAAGTGGTAGTGTATGCTTCAAGGCAATTAAAGGATTACGAGAAAAACTACCCGACTCATGATCTAGCAATCAAAGGATCACGAGAAGAACTACCCGACTCATGATCTAGCAATTAAAGGATCATGAGAAGAACTGCCCGACTTATAATCTAGAATTTGCAATTAAGATTTGGAGACATCACCGTTATGGAACCCAATGTCGGATCTTTACTAACCACCAAAGTCTTAAATATATCTTCACTCAAAAAGATGTTAATATGAGACAAAGAAGTGGCTAGAGTTGGTCAAGGATTATGACTGTGAGATTCTATACCATCCTGGAAAGGTAAACAAGGTTGTCGATGTGTTGAGCCGTAAGTTGTTAGCAACTCTTACGTCGATGCACATGCTACCCTAGCCCCTTCAGCAAGACATTGACATGGTAGGTTTGGAATTTGTAGTAGGTCAATTATTTACTCTGACCTTGCAGCCATGCATTTTTGGGGAATAAAAGGAGCTCAAGAGCTTGATCTCACTCTGGTTAGGATAAGAGAGGAGATTGTACAGGGAAAAGAGAAAGATTTTGGTGTCTTTGATGATGGAATTGTTCATCTAAAGGGGGGATTTTGGTCTCTCTGACGATGTAATTGTCCATCTAAAAGGGAGATTATATGAGTTAAATGTTCACAAAATTGTTAAGTGCCTTAAGGGCAATTATAGTGCCACATGGATTAATTAAAAATCCAATATTTTGTGACCAATGCCCATTAAGTAAAATGAGATTATTTACATGTCATGCCAAAGTCCAATAGAAAACTAGATTGTTAACCAAAAAAAAAAAATCATAGGTATAAGTTTGCAGTGTGTCAGAATTCTTTAGACTGACCATAATCTATTCTAAATGTAGAAAAATATAATCTAAAGTATATAGAATTGGACCGAAAAAAAAAAACTTACTTTACTAGGTACACCAAAGTCAACATGACCCATATCAGGCCTTGTGTAAAAGTGGGAAAACATCATCTTGGATCTAGGAAATGAATAAGTGGAGCGCTATGGGGAAGGATTATAGTCTATATTTTTCTTATATTTTAGTTCGAAAAAGTCAATCTTGGCCATACTCTCATTAATGCTCTTGTTTTGAAATGTATTTCCCACATTTTGGGGGTATTTGACCAAAGAGTTTTGTTTTCATTTTGGCTCTTATATCGAGTTCTATAGAGGCCCTAGGACTTGGTTAGAAACAACATTTTAACTCCATCAAAAATATTACTAGCGAGCTTGAACTTTTTTTATTTCTCTCTCAAAAATCAGCCACCCCTTACCTTTAAACCACCCAGAACTTTGTTGCAACAATTCTCAAAATCACTCTTAGAAGCAAGATCCAAGGGAGTTTAAAGGTTGTTTAAGGTAAAAACTAAAAACCCTGAACATTGTTTGTAGGTTTTTAATAAAAGTTAGCGTATTTATGGATGATGACTTATTTTGTTTTGACCTTGTTATCAAGATTATTTTTTATCTCTTTTTCCTGACAGAAGAAAGAAGATTCACCACCTTGAACCTTAAGTAAAAAGTTTAACTCGTAAACTTTGTTTAAAGTTTGTATTAAGTTGGTTTTTGTTGTATTTAAGTAAGCATTGGACCATGGCATGAATGATGTGTTGTACGGCATGAGCTATTGTATAGTATGATTAAGTTTCTTTAAGTTTAAGCATGAAAGAATAACGACTCGAATTGGCCGGGTGGTTATAGTGATGTCTTTGTTGCTTGTATCTTCTATGTTTGAAAAGCAAGCGTATAGTAAAAGAATATTGATCTTTACAGTTTCATTATTCTTGACGGACACCTCACCTAATTTAAGAGCAATGGTGAAGAGATTTGGTCTAATCCTCAGGTGATATTCTCATTTTACTTTGAAAATGATTTAAGCAGGAACACAAAAATTTAGACCAAAAATTTTTTTCATGGAATTTTTTAGAGATAATTTAGTGTGACAAGAACAATTAAATGATTACTGCATACCAAACAATCCACGCAACTTTTCTTGTTCGGTGTGTTGGATTAATCATAATCTTCATCATAAGAGGGAAAAAATCTATTTATGTATGGATTTCAAATTTCTTATGAAAGTTAATTTGAGTAATTCTATAAGAAAAAATTTTCTATCAACTTTTGGTTACCAAGACGACGTGTGTAATTTAGCAGGTACATGAGATAAGAAACAGTGAGCCTACAGATTTTGTGATGAGATATGTATCATGTTCAAAAATTATTTTGTACTCACCAAGGGTAATTCCTAGACCATTTCCCATCTTTTGTGGTGCCTCGTAAGGTTCTTCATGAGCCCCAGATTCATTGTTTTCTCAAAATCCGTCTCTCGCCACTGTCAGAGATTTAATATGACTTATTGAATTGGTTGATCGAGGCCACTGTTTATTTGTGATCTGTGTGGCATGATACGTAGAAACACCATCAGCGGGAGGTTCCTGCTTAGATGTAATTGTTGGAAAATAATTTTCTATGTGGGCCTACATATTTAATTAAATGTGTTATTTAATGCTATCTTAAAGTAAAGCCTAAATTAAAGTGATATAATTAAGATAAAGTGAAAAGGCTTTATTGGGTATTAAAATAATGTATGGGTTATTTTTATAAATATTATATGTGTAGATACTACTTTGTAATTTTCAGATTTTATGATGGGCGAAACTGAAAATACCCTAAAATAACAAAAGTTATTTATTCTGGTTATGGTCCCCAATCCACACGTACGTTTCATTCTTCCTGTTTTCTCTGAAATCCCATATTCTTAGAAAATCATAAGGAGTACGTATTGGATTGGAAGACAATAACTCACATCAATCCAAGATCATGAATTCAGGTACGCTTTCGCAATTTGGTATCATTCTTCTCAATAATTTGATATGAACGATCCTGTAGAATTTTGGTTCAATCCATTCTAATAAGTGGTATCAGAACAATTTCATGTTAAATTATTGAGAAAAGTTTTCTCGAAACTTTGGTTGAATTGTTCGTTGAATACGTTATTGTATTCATGCTCATATTTATGTGTGATTCGGTTTTTTGGATGAAGTTTTGGTATATGTGTGTGAAAATATGAATTTGGGATTTTTGCATTTATGATGGCTGCCATGCATTAATTTGCTGTTGAATCACATTTATGATTACAGTTGTTTATTATAAAAAAAAAGCATTTAATGAACTTAGTTTTACGATTTCTTTGAAATCGTGTAAGGGTCAAGTATCCCGTGGGATTACTGGCGGCAATCTCACTACCGTCGGCGGGGAAATCAGGCCGCGTCCCTCAGGCGGCGCCGGAGAAGGAAAGCAGTGGCCTATGGCTGCGGCGAAGGAGACAAAACGGCGGCCAACGCCAGCCGTGTAAGGAAAAACAAAAAAAAAAAAAGAGGAAACCGTGGCTGTTTTGAGTTTCACTGGCCGCCTGTTTTTCCGCCGCCGGCGTCGGCGCTCTTTGAGCACGGACGACAGGTTGCGCCGGTGAGCAGAGCCCTGACAGGCGCGGCGATGACTCTGTGCCAACTGCCTGGAGACTGTTCCCAGGGGTCGTGACCCTTGGGGATGAAGTTGTTTTTGGGCTTCGGCCCAGAACCTTTAACTGGTTACACGGGATTTGGCCCGTGACTAGGTGAGACCTAGGGGCTCAACCCCTGGGTGACCGCCAAACAAAAAGGGGAGTGGCCTGCTTTGTTACACGGGCCCAAGTAGCCCATAGGGCCTGTGACCGGATGGGATCCCAGGGGCTCAACCCTTGGGTGACCAAAAAAAAAAAAAAGGGGGCAGGAAAGGGGCTCTGGGTAAGGACCGGGTTGGGTCAACCTGACCCGGTCCACCCGGTCTACTGTTGAACAAAAGGAATTGGTTCCTATTCCCACTATTGCTTTTGATAATATTCAGGTTTCTATCCTTGATATTGATCAAATTGCAAATCAAGAACAACCAGACATAGTCATTCAACCCCTTGAGGTACAAACTCAACAACCTCAAGAACCAGAACCTCAGGAACTTGTGTCATTAAGGAGATCTACTAGAGAGAGGAGAAGTGCTATTTTGGATGATTACATAGTATTTCTCCAAGAACATGACGAAAATGTTGGATTGATGGATGATGATCCGATCAATGTCCGTCAAGCCATGCATAGTTCAAACTCTCAAAGGTGGATGGATGCCATGAAAAATGAGATAAAGTCCATGAAAGACAATAACGTTTGGAATCTCGTTCCATTACCTGAAGGTGCGAAGCCCATTGGTTGTAAATGGATATTTAAAACCAAGAGGGATTCGAAGGGTGATGTAGAGAGATATAAGGCTCGTCTTGTCGCCAAGGGCTTTACTCAAAAGGAAGGCATTGATTACAAAGAGACTTTCTCTCCGGTTTCAACGAAAGACTCTTTGAGGACAATTATGGCACTTGTAGCACATTTTGATCTTGAGCTACATCAGATGGATGTTAAGATGGCATTTCTAAATGGCGACATCGAAGAAACGATCTATATGGTACAGCCAGAAAACTTTGAGTCGGGAGACCCAAAGAAGATGGTTTGCAAATTAAAGAAATCCATCTATGGGCTTAAGCAAGCTTCTCATCAATGGTATTACAAATTTCATCAAGTGATAGTCTCATTCGATTTCGAGATGAACGCTGTGGATGATTGCATATACCATAAGTTTAGTAGGAGTAAGTGTATTTTCCTGGTATTGTATGTTGATGGCATACTACTTGCCACCAATGATATAGGCTTATTGCACGAAACCAAGAGATTTCTATCAAAGAAATTTGAAATGAAAGATCTTGGTGACGCCTCTTTTGTATTAGGAATTAAAATACACCGAGATCGCTCTCGGGGTATTCTTGGGTTATCACAAAAGAGCTATATCGAAAAGGTACTTAAGAGATTTGGCATGTAAGACTGTAAACCAGGAGATACCCCTGTGGCTAAAGGAGATAAATTCAGTTTAAGTCAGTGTCCTAAGAACGACCTTGAGGTTAAGGAAATGGAAAAGATCCCATATGCATCAGCTGTTGGGAGTCTAATGTATGCTCAAGTTTGCACTCGTCCAGATATAGCATACATTGTTGGTTTGTTGGGCAGATATTTGAGTAA
>CAMOHE010048551.1:35411-48592 GCA_946598075.1 Artocarpus hirsutus | reverse complement strand
CTTAAATACAAAAATCATTCATAAGATTTAATTATCAATAAAAATATAGTTAATCACATAACATTAATGACATGAACATTTGAGCACATCAATTCCACGCGAGCGTCACCTGTCATAACACTTAAAATAAAATGGTTAGCACCATTTATCATATATCATAACATATATCATGAGTATAACACTTATCATCGTCATTAATATAACATTCAACGTCATCATTATCATAACATTATCCGTTACATAAAATTAGGCGGGCGTTACACCCATCAAAGGGATGCATATCCTTTTAGTTTGATTGCTACCAAGTTCACTCCCTTGTCATCTGAGTAATCCTTAAATTCAAAAGTTCTCTCCCTTGTGTATAACCAACCTAGGAATGCATCACCTTGTGTTTTTCCATCAAATTTTGGTACCTCAACATTCACATCAACTTCACAATGGAAAGATTGTCTTCTTTGCCTTTGGTTGTTATGATCTTCATCACTAGAATTAACATCAATGTCAAAGGGATTCCGATCATCCACCTCCCCAAGGGCTTCATGTTGGTTTCTTCTAGGCTGGGCATTATTTTGTTGTTGTTCTAATTGTCTTTACAATAGCTCTTCCTCTTTAGCTCCACAATTTTGTCATTCATGGCTTAAAAATCTTAAGGAATGGGATTTCCATGTCTAGACATCTTCAAACCAAAGCTCTGATACCAAACATGATACCAGACCAAAAAGACATTAAACTAAATAGTTTGTTTTGAGAAGATAAAGGTTGGTACATGAATTATTGGAAATGTTTGGTTTCGGTTTCTTAGTGTAGACATGGACAAAATAGAATAAATGGGAATTTGGTCTATGTTAAAGGAATAACTGTTTGTTGTTTGAATTGGTTTAAGGGCTGAAACTAGAAAACACAAGACAATTTTAGACGTCATTTAGAGTCCACCAAGATAATTCTTAATCTTGCTACTCACAGAATCCACCAAGAGATAAGAGAAAGAAAAAAACAAAAAACACAAAGATTTTCTTTGAATTTTAATAATCAAAAGCTTTCTTCAATATCTGAAAATTACATATTTAAAAGCCAAAAATTGAAGCCAACTAATTAGTTCCACAAATGGCCATTACTAATTGCCTTTTAGCACATTGGTGAATACAATCTAAGAATTAACAACAATAACTTGTTGTAACTTCTGAATTTACAACCTCACAAATCCTTAATTTTTTTTAAAAAAAGCAATAGCCACAAATGGCTGTAATAAAACCAAACTTAAGGCACACATAACAACTCCTAAATTAGCTAATTAACTCACACTTTAACTAGCTAATTATCATACTTGTTCCAACCAAATAAACACACATTAACACAGTTGAAAAACTGAAAACAACAATATGGAAACCTAAAAAAATGCCCCCACTAATAATTGATCATCAAACAACCTTCAATTCTGATTGAGACACATGCAAAACATGTATTGGATCCTTCCCAAAAACCAGGTCATGCTCATGTGGAAAGCAAGAAAGCAGTAGCTCTTGCACACGTAGCTCATTCCCACCTTGATCATCATTGTTTAGAGCTTATAATAAGGTGTATAATTGATAGTTGAGACATATTATCTTGAAACATAAATATATGAAACAATTAATAACCGATGGTGTTATTAATGTTGTTTACATTAGGACTAATAAATACCTAGCAGATTCCTTAGCAAAAGGTTTTTTTGAGAGACTTAGTCAAAGATGCACCTAGTATGATAGGACATGATTTGAAACTTTATTTAAGTGAACATAAAAAATCATGTCCTTTCTAACAAGACTGTGGTTTAGTCTTACAAATGTTCATAAGTCAAAGACAGAGCACAATGCCCTAATAGTGCTAAATGATTGAAACATAATTTGAAATCTAAGATAGCTAATATGTCTTATATTTTTTATATTTGCTTAAGAGACAAAGTTCAATGTACAACACATTATTGTCTTTTGAATGCTTTGAAGTGTACACACTAATTGAAGGTTAAAATTCAAAAGATACCTTCTTTTATGTATAAGTTTAAAATACGTTCTTTTATTATGAGTTTATCATTGTTTAATTTGGAGAAATATTACAATCAAGTGAGGGATTATAAGAGAGATTTCACTATGTCTCTCAAGTGTTATGAGATCAAACACACACAAAAGAATATGAAATAACATATTTTTTAGTGTATTTGGAATCAACGTCTAGCACCTTGATGCCAATATTAGAGGCTGTGGTGCTAGAATTGTGTTAAGTGCAGTTTCAGGACAAAGGACTTTGTACCTCAGCCTGAGGTGCTCACCATTCATCAACACTAGTTTTGGTGCAAATTACTCGATGTTGCGGCACCAAAAAGGTGGCACCATAACACTTGCCAAAAAAAGTTGCTTTGTGTGGTTGTGTGATTTGAGTTGTTTTGAACTGATGTATTTATTGATTGTGTATTTTTATACAAATCTAAATATCTATTACCAGAGATATATCCATTATAATAGATGCAATGCAACATGAAGATATATCTTTATAATGAAAATGTACCTTTATATGAATAGTTACATGTGCTGTAATGATTGTATCGGTTCATCAATTGGCACCCTTGTGTTTTAATAAAATCTCAAAAAAATTAACGGGTTTTATTCTTGTTTTGGAACATAATATTATTGCTAGATATTGAATTTAAGAGTTTGTGGCATGTTGGAGGTAATTTACTATTAAATTTTTTAGCAAACTTTGTTTAAGTGAGGATAAAACCTTCAAGGAAAGTATTTTGACATGCCTCAACTACTTCTAATCATATTTGAAAAAGAAGAGTTGGAACCTAAACTCTAGATGAACAAATAAAATTGTACAAATTCAATCATGGGAACAAACTAGAATGGAAGAGGAGGAAGATGACATGATATAGAGGGAGAATAGTGTGAAACAAAGTAGTAACGTATGAAGTAACATACAAAGAATGTTACAAGGTTTTTCTATATATTTATGAAATATACATGTATGTATATATTACATGTATATATATGTTTCTATCAATCCTTTGATATTTTTGGAGTTTGATTGATTAGGGGGTCAACCATGTGAAAAGATTAGATAGGCACAAGGTTTGGCTATTGTAATTACATTTGCAAAGTGATAGAATTGTCAATACTTTAAATGGAAAATATAAGCATTAATGTACCAACTAATATCACTCACTTCTACGATACATATGCACATTTGTGTGTACATGTGTATATGTGTGTGTGTATGTATGTATTAAATCTCTGATCCAAATTTGTAAGAGAGATTGAAACATATGTCTTTTAAATATTTGAAGTCAAAAGTCAAACATAAAAGTTAGAAAAATATGTATTTTTTTAAGTGTTTGGCATCAACATTTAGTGCTGAGACACAAAAATTCAAAGCCACAACGCTAGAATTTCATGTAAAATGCACTCAGAATGGAGGATCTAACACCTTGGTGCTGGGAAGATATCACGTTGGTGTAGTGACGTTAGCTGTTGCGCTCGATGGTGTAGCACTAGAAAGATGGCGTCACAACGGTAGCTCGAAAAGTGTTGAGTTTGGGTCTGTATGATTTTTTAAAATTATTTCGAACCTTTATATTGATTGGTTGTATGCTTTCATATAAAACTGAATACCTATATTATCAATAGATATATCTGTCATAATAGATATATTATTTCACAAAAAGACACTTTTATGTGAAAGGCTGCATACATTATAAAGGTTGTGTCCATTTATGAAAAGACACCTCTGTATTTTTATTAATGCTTTAGAATTTCTAGTTTCATAATCTTGTTATAGAACAATATTATTGTTAGATAAAAGGTTCAAATTTTATTGTATCTTGGAGGTAATTTACCAAAAAATCTAGTTAGCAAACTTTTGCAACGGGGACAAATAAAACCTTAAAGAAAGTATTTTTATACGCCTCAAACCCAACTCTTGTTTCTAGATTTTTTTCACCTCTATTTCCAGAATTGCTGCTCAAATTCTTCAACATCACCAACAAAAGGGGAAAATTTTGGATTTTCATTTATTTTTGAAAATAGACATGTACTTGTCATTTTTTCTTATTTTCCACTTGGGTAAAAAAAAAAAAAAAACCGAAGAAATCTTTTATGCTTACTTCCAATGGATCTTTATAATATGGTTACATAATTGCATGCCCATACTAAAACAATCAAATGACAAAACCATAAAGAGAAAAACACAAGGATGCCTCCATAAAGGAGCGCCTTTTTAAGACTATCCTCCTAAAAGGCTTTTTTCAAAACCGCTTTTTTAATTCAAAATATTTATTAAAAGTCTAAGTTACTCCTTCATTTTATAATTAAAAAAGTTAATTTATTAAAAGTCTAAATTATCTTACCTTCTCACTTCTTCATGTGGTAGATTACTCCGTCGACGCAGGGTGTCAATGTGTAACCTAGAACATTTTAGAGTTAGACCTTATCAGGTTCTAACATATTTTCTTTAAAACAAAGAAATATTAACTGTCTCTAGTCGATGCGATGTGTAGACTGTAACCTGGTAGGTACCAGAGCTAGAACCTACTAAGTTCTATCATATTTTCTTTGAAACATAGAAATACCAAGTTTTGGAGCGGAACTATATTCCCTCAGGTTTCGTCATAGAATCCGCAAGTACTCGGAAGTTTTAACACATAATTTGCTAGGTTCAACAGAAAATACTGACCAATCCAAAAAATTATAGGCAAAGGACATAAAAAATACAATAGAAATACAAAACTCGTGCAAGCATAAAAATACAAAACTATAAAGAATATATGTAGGAGAAAAATTACTAAAACCGGTGAGTTGAACTTCGGTCGAGCGAGTCACGAACAAGAACAAACCAAACATCATTGAATCCGCAGCCCAAATAGACATAGAAGAAATCACACGAAGGTCACTCTCAAAGTTTAGATTGTGACAATGGATGAATTCGTCAGCGACATGGTTCTAGATCTGAACAGAGAAGCGATACACCTACTGGAGATCTTTGTCGCGAGGAGAAACAGTCAGGTTGACTTGAGAACAACACCATGGTTCTGATCTTCATGTTCTTAACAAATTGATGATAACTCAAATTTCGTCGGGATGAGTTGAGAATGACGATACCACGATTCCGCCTTGGCGATTGGACCGCAATCTTGAACTATGATCTCGTTGCCTTTCTGATATCATGTCGATCTCATCGGAGCTCTCTCGTGATGGCAATTAAAAAAGCCAAAGAAAGGCGACGCTATTCCAAGAGGTCCACCAACCCCAGCTACCCCCACAGAATCTCCGACTACTGTTGAAAAATGGCAATTAGGTGAATAAGAAATTGATGCTCATTAGTGGAGATTAATGGAGGTCATAAACCTCATGTTGTAACACCCAAATGCATGGTTAATTGGTGATTATGAGCTTCATAATCATAGAAAATGAAAGGTTACGACCGACGGTTTAATGGGAGATTATGAGCATCATTATCATGGAAAATGAAGGGTTGCAACCAATGTCCTTATGCACATAAATCTTGAATTGTAATGTTCATTTTCTTAATCTTATATAAAGAACTCTCATCCACATGTTTTGAGTATATATAGTTACATAGATTTGCTCTAAAAAGATATAGAGATTTTTCTTTGTTTTCAAATTCTACCTAGTTTGTTGTAGTCATTTTTTTTTTTGGTGATAGAAGAAAACACTGTTCTAAGTTCGTCGAAAACGGTATCCGATAGTGCATAAGATTCCATTGTTAGTCGTTGTATCTTGGGAGACATACGTCCGTCGAAACCTTGTGCACAACCGAAGGGGACGAATCTGTTTTAAGGAAAGTGTGTGCTTCACGTGCCTCGACCATTCATCTGTTCAATTATCATATTTTCGTCTGATTTTCACGTTGCGTTGCTACCATTGAAGGTTTTGTTGTTTCTGTTTATCTTTAATTTCAATTGCCAATTTTACAATTGCTACTTGTTTGTTTTATTCACATTACATGATATATATGGTTATCAACTACATCATTGTTCGAAGAGAGAAAGGGGCAGAGAAGAAGAACGAGAGAGGAAGACTCGAATGGAGGGAGGGTAAAGAGAGAAGCAGATTTTGGGGAGGGAAAGAGAGAGAGGTTGATATTTAAAAGAGTGGAGATCTGAGTGTGATAAAATCAGGGATAAAAGTGTCAAATGACATTAAATTATAAAAGAGTAAAAAAAAGGGTCGTATTGAAAAGTAAAAGGAGAAAAGGCTGTGTTGATAAAGAGTGCTCACAGGAGGACATTCTGTGTAATTTTTTTGAACTATAAATATATGTTAGTGGGCCTAACAATTAAAACAAAATTTTAATCAAAATTTTTTTTTTTTTTTTGGGAAAAGGTAATATAATTAATGAGACTATAAGATTAATTTTTCAATTTTCAGTGGTGCTATTGCATGTCGATATAAGATGTTGCATATTTATGTACATAAGATTTTCAGACACAACGAAGCATAAATATTTATATAGTGCCGTGTATACGTATACGTATACATATTAATACATATATTAGGTTTTAATAGTTAACGTTTTCTTTTTGTTACCGGTCAAAGGATATTAATATATATATATATATATATATTGTGGATTCGAAAGAAATGATGGGCTTAATCTTTCTGTCGTTGAGATTGCCTTTCAACTTTTCCAACAGCAATTGGATGTAAAAAAATCATTATTTTGAAAATATGAGTGTTTCATATCAAAACTTAAACGTTCTTATGAATAATTTACATAGTAGTACAAAGTTTACTCATAGAAAGAATTAATTTAAAAAATACTAAAATTGTGTTTGGAAGGGTAATTAGGACTATAAATTAGAATCAAATATTATAGCATATGAGAACTTTATACTATAGTAGTTAAACTAATAAAGTGTAACGCTATTGTCAACACACTCTAAAGAGTTGTATTTTATTTATTTATTTTTAAGAAGACTAGTAAACAAAGTTTAAGTCGATATGTTATTTTATAACTTAAGGGAGTGCTAAATGCATGTATTATTTCCAACTCTTCCTCAAAAGCCTTCTACTTTTAACATGTATCGCCATAATTTTTTCAAATAAACACGCCTAAAAAAGTTAATTCTTTCAAAATATACACATCAGTGACATGCTCCATCCTTCAATTTACAACCCACTTTTTTTGTTTCTTTTTTCTTTTTCCAATTGAAGAATTCACGCCCACGTCTTGTATTCATTATATAAGGTTAGTTACTAGTCTCCAGACCAGTTCGACTCTTATAAAAATATAACTTTGTTTGTGGTTTATGTAACTTTCATTTTGTTTGAATGTAACATTTAACAAATGCAATTTAAAAAAGTGTAACATTGAAGATTACTGTAATGCTCCTATATGGAGATTAATAGTTTTAAATAAATAAGATGAAAATCAGAAAATAAAGATAAAACATCAAAGTAATTTGCCCGAGACTTAAATAGAAACTTTCAAAATAAAAATAAAACATAAACAAATAAATAAACCACAGTTTAATGTAGCACCTTAAATTTTAATAATATACAATTGTCATCATCATCATTTCAACCCTCAACAAATCTTCATACAGTCACAGAAAGTAACAATTGATGCGTACATTATCATGAAGATTATTTTTTGCATTCGAAGCAATTTCAATATAATATAAATACATAGTTTCCTCAATTGTTTTTCTTGTAACCTTCTTACACTTAGTGAGTCCTGAAAAGAGGAAAGTATAAGGAAGTGAGCGACAATATGTTCAGTAGGGAAAACCATTACTCACCTTAAGGTTTTATTCTTTACCACATTAAATCTGCATGGTTAGTTAGTTTTCATAATTATCCAAATTATGAGATTTATTATGATCATATTTCGTGGATACCATAGTTAATCATTACCAAGTTTCAGACATATACATATATACAATATTAACATTCATCATTATTCTTAGGTATCCACATTACATAAAGTATCACTCAACTTATCGAAACCCAAATGGGCGTATTTGGCCACCCTCCAAAGATTCCGAGGGTATTTCGGTGAGGGGACATCAAGCCCCGAGTCCTCACCAAGTCGATTCTTGTGCAGTGTGTTCTGGGACTTTCGACCTAAGGGAGCGTCATCACCTCCCCCATTTTACCTTTTAGGGTATTCGTGCCCAAGGACATAACCATCGCCCTCTTCACGTCTCACCATTTCTCAATGTTCAATCATCATTTAGAGAGTCAATTTTCCTAACCATGCTTCCTAATTTATAACAACATATGTTAATTCATTATGTTCCTCGCTAAATAATACAGGGCGAGTTCATGTTATAGTTTCATATGTGATTCTCATATAATAGCAGTTCAACATAGATAGATATATCTTGTGGTAAAACAATCAATTTTAATTCTATAAAAACCTCACAAAAGATGAGTAATAGAACCCCTACGTTTCAAGCTTCTCAACAATCTTTTAATCTCGAAATTAATTAACGTTAGCTCCATATACCCTTGATCCTAAGTCGTGCATAAAGACAATTAAAACTAAAGCATAACATACAACCACATCTATAAATGAATTATGTGTAAATCTACATATTTTAGTATCTAATAAGATTCATAAATCACTTAGAATAGTGTTGAAAAGGTTGCAAGATATTAAGGGATTAGAAGGTGAGTAAAGTTGGGTTCACTATCTACAATTAGCACATTGGTTAATAGGTGATTTACTTAAGGTAGACAGGTGATATACTGTAACTGGTAAGTTTACTAGTTTTCAATCCGAGAATTAAAAAATTCATAGAAAATAAAATACAACTCCGATTTAGGCTCATGATAGCTTGTTGGAAAGCTTATGATGTCTCCTTCTGAAATATGTAAACCAATATACAAAATTCATTTTCATCTAATCTCAGAATTTCAAAAAAGAGTTACTACCCATAGAGATAATAATAGGTTTATGGAATGTTAAGTTTTTCTTAAACCCAAAGCATATTATTCTTATTCAAAATTTCAAAACCATTCCAAAATAGGCAGTATGCATTATATAATCATAATAAATATATTCTCATGAGTTTTATACTAAAATCATTATCAAACTATATCTCTAGCCTTTTTTGCAAATAATGAGGAAAACATGCATTAAATATGGAGAAAATACATATCAAAGCCAAGTTTGAATTAAAGAAAACCTACCTTAAAACTCCTTTGAAAAAAACACTAAAGTTCAGGTTAAAAATCAAGCTTAAATTGACTCCAAAGCAGCTTCAACATGGTTGGG
This sequence comes from Artocarpus hirsutus, assembly GCA_946598075.1. Taxonomy (NCBI): domain Eukaryota; kingdom Viridiplantae; phylum Streptophyta; class Magnoliopsida; order Rosales; family Moraceae; genus Artocarpus; species Artocarpus hirsutus. The sequence continues at coordinate 39,319 of CAMOHE010048551.1, read as the reverse complement.
AATTATAGTTACTTGGCTACAAAGAGAGCTTTATGCCTTGTGTCTTTAGTCAAAAATTGAAGTGAGAAAGGAGAGAATGGGAAACTAGAGAAGAGAGTGGTGATGATTGAATAAATAAGCATCAAAATAATTGAGGAGCAGGAGATAATTGTAGGTTTATGGGGAAAGTGGTAGGAAAAAATAAATGAGCATTAAAAGAAAATATTATCATGTCTCCCATGGAGACTTTTAGCAAATAATGCCAGCATAATTGAGGGGGACAAATGGGGCAAGTTGTGGAAGAAGATGAATAAAGCATTAAAAAGGTGGTTAAGAAAATATATCAATGTCTCCTAGTAGTTGAGGTGAATTAATTATATGTCTCATTCGGAGACCTTTAGCCAAATGAGAAGGAGGTTACTTAATTGAGCATTAATGTAGGAGGACAAGGTTGGTAGAGGTGAGTGATAGGTAAATTTTGAATGTTTCTTACAGAGACTTGATAAGAAGTTTTAAAGTGACATTTTATTCATATGATTTTTATAGAAATCATACCCGTTAAAATAACGGGTGTTTCAATTACATTTCAATAAATTCAGAGTTACACAAAGTTACATACACCAAACAGATATGGTGTCGGATTGAGAAACTTACATGTTATGCTACACTTTTAAAAATTATATTTATTTATATCACACTATTATTAATATTACATATTAAGTTATGCTAAAATAAACATATGTGACATTTAAGAAACATAAATCTTAAAAGATTACATTTGTAAAAATTCTCCTGTCGGACTTAAGACTTGCCGTCGTTATAGATATCAACCAAAATTTATAAGCCTGCCACCTTATACTAAAATTGTTTTCTTTCTTTTCTGAAGAAGCAATTTACTTGATAATATCAACGGGGACAGAGATAATTTATAAACCATTAACTTTTTTTTTAATTTTATTTTTTTCAATATATTTCTTTTTTTTTTTAAATTAGTAAACAAATATTGTGTGTGTATGTATATATACACACATTTAAACTATTATGTTTGCACATCAATCTTTTGTGAATGGAGTTTTGCTTTCAGATTTTCGTAATCAAGAGATGGTTCAAAAGTAATTGCATGAAATTTTCAAATGGTGAGCCTTTTTTCTACTTTAAAAATGCAATAGTTTGCTTTATAAACAGCGGTAAGAGTGAAAGGCTTAATTTGTGAGGAAAATAAATGTTTATTTTTTTCCAATACCTTGTTGTTTTCTTATGAACTTGGATGCTTTTGATAAAATTATGGAATTATGAACTTGAAAGTAGCAACCTAGTCAAAGCAAAAAAAAAAAAAAAAAAAAAAAGGTGGAACGGTCGTATAAAATAGTAAGTGAGAGAAGAAGTCAATTAAAGAGAGGGTGAAACTCTTGTAAATATGTTTAAAAAAGGTAGTTGATTCTGTTACCCTTGAACTTTTCGCACATTGATAATGCCCTTGAACTTTTAATTTTGATAAGTTGCTTCTTGAACTTATAAATCTGTAGCAAATTATCCTCTATTGATAGTGATTTTATTTTTTAACCGAAATTAATTTGTATTTTACATATGAACAGTTGATTTTTGACATGAAATAATCATTTTTATACATTTAGAATAGTGGTTAATATCTTTAATTAAGTTTTTATCAAAATAGAAAACTTTGAATCAATTTTGGTTTGAATATGAACTTGAGTTAATTAACATTTATGTGAGAAAACCTTTTATTCTCTTAATTAATGACCCCATATTAAAATTACATGTCAATTTTTGTCAAAAACTTAAAATTGATGTCAATAGAGTGATTTGTTATAGATTTATAAGTTCATGAGGAACTTGCCAAAATTAAAAGTTCAATCAGCAAATTGTAAATGTGTGACAAGTTCAAGGGCTAACAATGTCAAATATTAAAAGGTTAGTATTTGAATGACTTGTTTTTAGGTGTTTATTTGAAAAAGTTAAAATCACACATGTTAAAAGTAAAATGTTAGCATTTGAACTAAAGTCTGCATTTAGTACTCTTATGTGGTGGAAATGGATAATGAAGATCGAATTCTGTCAGCGTATTCTGTCCAAAATTGCTAAGGGGTTGGTATTGTTCTCAAGATTAATAATATGGCCCCTTCGGAGGGTGACTTCTAGCACTTTGCTCATATCCACGTGAATTTGTAAAAGAGTTGATTAGGAGAATATGATGTTTGACAGAGTGGTTAGAATTATTAATTAGAACTGTTTTTACGGTCACATATGAGAGCTTTATACTGTAGTAATTTTTTTATTGTTACCGTAGTCTGTGAGAACTTTACATTGTTTGTAACTGAAAAAATGATTTAGACCACCTTTATCAAACACCTAATTAGTGTTGTTCCACTTACCATGCAATTGGCCATTCTATTGCAACGTGCAGTTTAATAATGATAAGAAGGATGCAAGGGGGAGGGAGAGAGAGAGGGAAAGAGAGAGAGAGATTGTCAAGACAGTTGTTCAACAGGAATATATCGCGTTATAATCTTTGTTCGGATTCAGGTTAATCAGAATTTTTTGATGAATAGGAAGTTAGCAATCCTCAGAACATCGTAGAGATTAACCAAGGTGACATTGAGGAAAACAATTTGAATTTCAATGCTGCGCTTACTTTGGATTCTAATAAGAAAACTCAAGAAATCACTGGAAAAGATAATTAGGTCATTGATTCAGACGTGGCCTTGCACTCCCATGTAACGGCTACAAATATTTCTTGAGTAGAATGCGGATGTTGATAAGGTGCTGGGAGATAGGCAATGAGTAGGCAATAATCCAGGGGCAACATCCCTTTTTTTTTTTGCATCATACTAATGGAGTTAACTTAGTGCACTACCTCAAGAAACCGGACCTTTATTTATTATAAATTTGGTAGCAAAAATAACGCTGTTGGTAGCAAAAAGTTTTCGCTATCAAAAATCGTGGTAGCTAAAAGTCAATAGCTGAAAGTTTTTGCTAACAAAATTCTTTTGATGGTAAAACATTCCGCCACCAAAAATTGATAGCCAAGACTAAAAAATTGGTTTTTAAAAGTGGAATTGGCATGTCATATTACTATTAAAATTTGATAGCTAAAATATTTTGAAAGTGAAAAAAGCATAATCAATTACCAAAATTTTTGCTACTATAGACGTTGGTAGTTGAATGTTTTCACTGCCAAAATATTGTCTCGAATACTCTTTTGCAGCTAAAAGTTGAAGTACCGACTGCCAGAAACGTGGTAACAGAAAGTTGTTGCTACCAAATTATTTGGTAGCAGATACTAATCTGGTAGTTCAAAAAGACGTGAAATTGCTACTAAAAATATGGTAGCAAAAGGTTTTAGCCACCAATTGATTAGTAGCAAAACAGCATATTATTTGGTAACAGAAAACGATATTTGGAAGCAAAACCTCATATTTTTCACAAATATTTACATAAAATTTATATTGAAAATGATATATGGCTTTGCCACAAAGAAATAACATGGTAGTTAATAAACAACTTGAGCCTCTTGTAACACCCCGAAGTTAATTAAATGTAATTAGAATATTAAATGGTGGATTAGTGTGCCATAATGAGTAATTTAACTTTGAATTGATTATTTTGTGAAAATTAAGGAAAACTTATGTGAGTTTACTCTTTTAGTGATTTTTAATTATTCTAAATTGTTTTTAATCGTTAATTTAGTTTTTTATAAAGCAATTTGAATTTTGAAGACAGTGTATTGTTGTACACAGTTTTGTACAACTGCTTTTTCTTTTTCTCTATTTATTTTCACATTCTCTCTCTTCCTCTCATTTCTCTTTCTTCTCTCTCTCTCCTCTCCCTCGTTTTCTCTCGGTTCACTCTCTCACTCTCTCTCTCAATCTCTCAAAATTTTGAAACAAATTTCGTTTTCAAGCTTCGGG
>CAMOHE010048551.1:0-35391 GCA_946598075.1 Artocarpus hirsutus | reverse complement strand
GGTAGCTAAAAGTCAATAGCTGAAAGTTTTTGCTAACAAAATTCTTTTGATGGTAAAACATTCCGCCACCAAAAATTGATAGCCAAGACTAAAAAATTGGCTTCTAAAAGTGGAATTGGCATGTCATATTACTATTAAAATTTGATAGCTAAAATATTTTGAAAGTGAAAAAAGCATAATCAATTACCAAAATTTTTGCTACTATAGACGTTGGTAGTTGAATGTTTTCACTGCCAAAATATTGTCTCGAATACTCTTTTGCAGCTAAAAGTTGAAGTACCGACTGCCAGAAATGTGGTAACAGTAATTTGGTAGCAGATACTAATCTGGTAGTTCAAAAAGACGTGAAATTGCTACTAAAAATATGGTAGCACAAGGTTTTAGCCACCAATTGATTAGTAGCAAAACAGCATATTATGTGGTAACAGACAACGATATTTGGAAGCAAAACCTCATATTTTTCACAAATATGTACATAAAATTTATATTGAAAATGATATATGGCTTTGCCACAAAGAAATAACATGGTAGTTAATAAACAACTTGAGCCTCTTAAGAAACATAGGTTTCAATCAAAAATTTTTAAATCAAATCAATTTTATTACAGTGTTTTCTCACACAAAATTAAAATTACCACTGTGTTTAAGGTTAACCTTTGGTTTGGATGGATGTAGCCAAACGTGCTCTTTAAGAGATAAATTTTGAGGCCTCCTCCGTGTCAAAAACTTTTTAGCGTCATATATCTGCACAGGGCTTTCTACATTTTCAAAAATTAAAAAGAACTCATGAAAGGTGAGCCTTTTCTTTTGCCACCAACATATTCAGAACTGCTTGGAATAACTTTCCATCCCACAAAAAACAAACCTTTTGCAATCACTGACCAGGAAGAAACAATATGCACGATTAGAACTAATAACTAGGTAAAAATTTTCTCACAAGATTTGACAGCTGCTCGCGAATATAGGCCATTGATCTCAGCGCCTAATGTGTCCTTGGAAACCTGAAATTTAACATCTGACTTCCCAGGGGTTGTCTCAATGTCGCAAATTGAGACCACTCAATGGTTCACGGGTAAATACTATGTTTTTTGGCCGACAGTGGTCCAGCGACATCACCTATAATTTTTTTTTTACTTGTAAATACAATAGGGTAAATATTGTATTATTTAGTCTCCGTGGTCCCGCGAAACCAGCCAAAGTCGTTGGAAAATTTTTCATTATTTAGAAATATAGTATTACCATGTTTATATAGTATTTCTCAGCAACCATTGGTGACAGCGAGGGAGGAGAGTGACAGATGTGGAATAAAAAGAAGGGAGGATATTTTGATGTTTTTATTCTCAATTTCTCACGATATGCTATTTATTATACATTTTAAAATCATATGACATTATTTACAAAATTTTAACCAAAAATTGCTGTTTTACTCATTTTTCCTGTCAATTTTTGGGTAAAAAAACTAAACTATCCTATTTATTTTACCTAAAATCATTTTTGTTTTCCTGAAAAAAAATACGTTTTTATCATTCTTTTTATGTACTAGTTCAAGTACATGCTATGCATGTATTAAGTTTTTATCATGTAGATAAAGAATAAAAGAATAAATACAAGAAAATTTTTATTTAGTGATTTAAAAAGGAAAAGTTGCATAATTCACATATGAAATATGTATTTGTTTTATTTAGCCCTCCACATTAATTTTTAGATTGAATTACCTTGACATTTATAAAATATGTAGCTTCTCTTGTTACAATGTTTTGAACCAATTGGTTCAAACTAAACTTTTAAACACCACATTGGTCTTTTTAAAACCCTCATATGTTATTATTATGTCAAATTTTGTTTGATCATAATGTAAGCCAGAATTGAGGACAAGCAACGAGATTTCCAGTGAGAAGGTTGACATTTGTAATGTGAGAATATGGAACGAATAGATCAAGAAGGGCATGAAAAAGGGATTAAAAAAATGAATTAGTTAAAAGAAAAATAAATAGAATTAAAGAAATGAATGCAAAAAAAAAAAAAAAGCCAAAACTAATTATTTTAGACGACTGAAGGTTGAATAGTGGAAACAGATGCTCTCTTTTATTATAGTTAATAGATGGAAATCCTCAAAACATTCTTTGTGTTTGTAAGATCGAAAACAAAACACTTTTTAAAGCAATTGAATTTTTGTCAATACTAAGATTATCTTTTTTCAGAGCAAGTTATGAATATTATTAATCCGCCAAATCAGCTAATAGCTAAAGAAACAAAACTAGGAATAAGATCCACGACAAAATCATAAACACTCCTAAAAACGAAAGTAGCTAATAGGTGGGCAGCCTTTCCTTGCGAGATACATGACTACAAGTCATAGCATCATAATGTCACGTCTCAAAAAAACTCTTGTTGAGAGATAGGCAGTCCCAAAAAAACTCTTGTTGAGAGGTGGGCAGCCCAAGACTTAAAGTACTGCTATTCGATCCTATATTTAGCCGATGTGGGACTTTTTGTACGTTACAATAAGCTATAACATCAGATATTTGATATATGCAGACACTGGTCCTGTCTGCTCCAAGGAGATGGGAGAATTCACTACACTGACCAAATTGATGCATCGGTTTCGACTATGGACACCTCTACTCTGCAACTTGCAACAAATTCCAGCCCTTCGCTGACTGCCACACACTCAGCAATGTAAGGACTAAAACACCCCTCTCCTGCTTAGCAAGACACCCGTAAACCAAGCCCTCATCATCAGGATAATCGCTCCCACACAAATCATCGAGACACTAGGTTTAATCGAGGCGTCGACATTAATTTTTAGGCGACTTGGTGGTGGGCGAATCCACTTTGCATGCCTAGAAAATCTTTCTCCTCGCACCTTCATCTCTACTTTGTTAGACAAGTGGAAATTACCAAGAACACGAGTTGCTACCTGAAGTACCTCCTCAACATCCTTCCACCTTTTCTCGAACACACCTACATTCTGAGACCACAAAACACCCCAATAAATCATTACAAAAACCTCTAGCTCCTGCCAGCTCAAATGTCAACTGGCATAAACACATGACCCATCAAAGGAGAAAGCATCATTCCTCTCAAGATTTATTCCACACGGAGGATCTATCCCATATTCCTACCCCACCGTAGCTCCATAAAGCATGCCAAATGGTTTTTTATCTCTTCACCACATCTCCCACAAGTCTGTGTGCACTCAACCCCCTTCTTTGTCAAATCAACCAAGCCTGGAAGAGCCCTATGGAAGGCCCGCCAAGTAAATATTTTAACTTTACTAGCGACGTTAAGTTGCCACGACATAGACCACACTTGTGCATCTCTACTTCGCCAGATGAGATTGTTGAACGTTTAGCTCCACCGCCAACCAATAACCCGACCTCACCGAGTAACACCCTTTCCTATAATAGTGCCATATCGGTCGATTTTCTACCCCACTTCTTCCAATAGGTATGGACAGGGCCAGCACTACATCAATAAATAAAAAAGGTTGTTGCAAGCGCAACATATTCTAGCGGTTGTTGCACAAAAATCCACCACCCTACAATCCTTATTAGCTTGAGTTGGAGCGGAAATAGGCCCAAAAGACCCAGGCCATAGAAGCCGTGGAAAAGAGAAGGCTGAGATCTACTGGCTATTGCCAACCCTCTATCTAATCCCTTTCTCTAACAGCTCCCTTCCCCAAAAGATGCTCCACCATGTGTAAGAAACATTGTGGCCCATTCTCGCATCCAGAAAGGAAGTGGTCGGAAAATACTTTGCCTTCAAGATTTGACTCACAAGAGAACTTAGGCATTGGAGAAAATGCCAAGCCTGCTTTTCCAGTAATGCTTAGTTAAAATTCCCAATATCACGAAAACCTAAGTCTCCCACCCTTTTAGGCCTACACAACTTCTCACAACACATCCAACGGATTTTCCTATTCTCGTTCATACCACCCCACCCCACCAAAACCGCACAAAAAGAGCCCGCAAGTCATAGCACAAACCAACTGGGATCTTAAAAACACTCATTTTATATGTGGCAGTGACTTGTGCAACTGCCTTGATCAAGACTTCCTTTCTTCCTGTCGAGAAAACCACACCCCGCCATTCTTAGAAACTCTCCTTAATTCCGTTGAAAGTACTCCACTTATTTTTGCCCGTGAATGAAGGTAATTCCAGATACTTATCATGATGTGAGTGCCAGCACCAAGATCTAACCTTCTTTGGATGTTTCCCTTTATATCATCTCCGACATTGGGGCTAAAAGTAACAAGGGACCTTGAGAAATTAACCACCTAAACCAAGGCCTTCATAGCATTCCAAAACCCGCCTTTATAGTTAGGCGTGGAAGCTCGCCCAAGCACAATAGAGTCATTTGTAACATTTGTTACAAATGATAAACACAAGGTGCTTGTCTGGCAACAAAAATACCATGAAACCCACCATCCGCTTCAGCCTTGCGCAAAAAAGCCCAAAAAAACCCCACATACAGAAGAAATAAACATAGAGGAATAAGGCATCCCTGGCGCAATTCTGTAGTCAGAAGTACATCCCCCATCACACCTTCATTGACAATAAATGAAAAACAAGCCATCTGCCTCATCATGGCCTTTAAAAATCCCACTCAACCCGGTCATAGGCTTAGCTTATATCAACTTTTATACCCATTAATCTACTCTTGCCACTACTCTTACGACAGATGAAGAACTTCAAATGCTACCAAAACATTATCCATAATGAGACGTCATAGAACAAAGGCACTTTGTTCTTCAGAAATGATTAACGGGAGGACTCTTTTAAGTCTGGTCGCAAGGGCTTTCGTAACCACCTTATAAGAAACATTACACAAATTGATAGGTCTATAGTCGATTACCTTCCTCAGATCATTGACCGTTGGAATAAGGACAATATGAGCTTCGTTGAGATCCTTAATAAAGTAAGACCCATGAAGAATACCCAGCACTATATTAACCAAATTCAGACCTACAATGTCCCAGTTCTTCAAAAAAAAAAAAAAAAGATGTGTGAAAACCAGTCGAGCCCGAGACCATATTAGGCCCCATTCCAAAGATCACCGCCTTTACCTCTTCGTTAGTAAACGGGGCCTCCAACAAATCCTGCAGCCATGCTCCTATCTTTAAGGTCCGCAGCACACTCTTCCAAGGTCCGTAGAAAACTAGACACACCACCACCAAATTCCGCACTGGCCCAAGAGTTACTTACTGTTACAGCGCAAAATCAGGGATAACGAATAAGTTTCATGAAACCGTGTTTCTTGTGAAAACTAATTTTCCAAATAAATTTCACAATTTTCCCTTTTAATACTTGACCTATAGTACTATGTCCACCTTTCATATTCGGACATAAATTTTCATAATCATCATAAAAGAGTATGTGTATGCATCTCATTTACGATACAACATTTAGCATATTTTAATATAGACAAAGCTACTAAATCTCAATCCTACACCATTTCAAATATGCAAAATGTTTGAGAAAAAAATAATAAAGATACTACGATCCTTCCAAAAAGCATCGTAAGGAAATCATTACGAGCTCCTCTAACTCATACTGTACAATACCTAAGGAAAAGAGGGTAAGCTAAAGCCTTGTAAGAATTCCGACTACTCAATTTAAACGATTGAACAATTATACAAAAAAAAATAAATAAATAAGGACATATTTTCATCAGTAAAAAAAATACATATTAATTTATATATTTTCAAGGACTCTTGTCAAATTTAACAATTAATAGAAAAGAATATACTAACTTTATAATTTCCAAGGAAACCTGTAAAACTTAACAATTAAACATTCAAACAAAATATATAAACAAACCATCAATTTGTTACCCACTTAATGTCATATAAGGTTAGAATTCTGCAGTAATCTAATACTCATGGTTTAGTTGTCGGTGGAGGAAAGGAAAAAAGAAATTGATTGAAAACGTTCACTCTGCTACAAATGAGCACTTCGTGTTTGTTGTGCCTTAAATGAGACACCCGTGAGTGATATAAACGTAGAAATCCTCAAGGAAATTTTCAAATGGCCACAATTTAGTCTAGCAGCGCCGTACAACACCACAAGAATAAGAAAAAAGGGGTCAAATCACTCTCATATTCTCACAATGTTAGTTTAATAGCTATGTTAGCTCAAACAAAATTTCAGCAATATAACAACTATTTTTCTCTAAAACCAAAAATTTTAACCTGTAAAAAAAACAGAGTTCACAGAATAATTTTGGTATGTAATAATTGCAAGACATACCACCCAAATCATATATATCCATAAATCAAAGATAATCAAATAAATCATACATAATCAAATAAATAAAGGATAATCATTCCACTAGAAATTCTAAATATTCAATTCAATTTCCCAAATCAACATAATTAAGGTCTATTATAAATTTCCTAAACATTTACTCAGTTAATAATATAAAATTTTGGGTATTCAAGATTCATATTGAAGAAGTCCAATAAGGTCTGAAAATATTCTGATTCACAAAATTGAAATCGTCGAGCCTGAATTGGAAACTTTTCTTATTGAACTTACTCTTTAATATTCCGTCTTATAATTTTAACATCGCAAACATATCTAAATCTTCAAAAATAGGCTAGTATGCAGTTTCTTTGGAATTGGGTGGATGGTCAACTGTTTGACCATTGTAAACCAAGAGTCGACTTGTGACGATCCTCCTTACGTGGTCGCTACTTAGCTTCTTAAACATACTTTTAATTAAATCTCTAAATTTTGCAGAACACATTTTTTTATATCCTTTAAAAGTTAACTTTAACAATTCTATCTTAAAATTATTATTATATTTTTTTTACTTACCTATATGTATATATTTTCTTTCAACTAATTAATTAGTAACATAGCTATAATTTCAATATATATATAGTAGCGAAATTTAAAGTTATATACAAGACTCATGAGTCATAGTTATCGAAACAATCATCAAAACATAAGTGGAAGTCTAAGCGCGCGGTATCCATTTTCCATATCTCCACTCTGATCGTCCGTCGCTTCGCCACCATCCATTAGGTATTACTGACAGGTTGTTTACCTACAGTATCAATATTCTTTGATGAGCTTTCGCTCAACAAGTAAGAATAGTAACTCGCAAAATGTTTAAAGTAGCATGCAATCATATGTATTAACTAAAATGCATGAACCATATTATGCTCAGTTATGAACTTCTCTTATTATTAATCAGGCTCGAGTAGTCGTACCGATTGCCCGTGATCAATGGGATGTTAGGGTTTGTAAGGTCCCAATAACACCGTGACTAATTATAATTTATTACTTCAACATAAAGCTTCCTCGTAGGTCGAGAGGTTGGTACGACTCTTTTGGTTAATTCTTCATTTAAGTTTCATTAGTTATTTTAGTGAACATGAAATATGACATGGCATAGCGTACTTAAAGCTTAATATGCTTGTAACATATTGAAAACCGTTATTTTAGACTATTCATACTGTAGGCGAGATTTCTACTTACCTGTATCAGTGAAGTAGACTCCCTATCAATTTTGAGTTCTCTTTCTCTACTGAATAAATCTGTATAAACACCCATTACGATTGTGTAAGATCGCATTTTAGGTTATTAAATTTTAGTATAGCCATAAGAATTTGTTCATTTTGTTAGATCGTGGATTCCTTTATCAACTGAAGATGAGTTTCCCCATTTCTATTATAAAGATTAATTTTTACTAAATCCTCATAAGATTCAAACTTTTCCTTAATTGCCATATGTTCATATCTACGTTTTTAATTAATAATTTTCACAATAATTAATTAATTATTTATCCTTATTTAAACCTTGAGGCATTAATCTACTAAATTAGTCACTCTTAAATTCATGATCCTTTTCTTAAGTCCTAATTGGGCTTGTCTAAAATTTGTTTCATGGGCTCGCAATTTATTTTAAGTCCATAAGTGCTAAAATGATATTATAACGTCTTATAGATTCTACCGATAGGCTATGTATCGAGCGCTATTTAAGACTAAAACGGGCGTCAGACCCGTGCCTAACATCGTAGCATTAAAGCTTTATTGTATCAAGTTTTTATGCTTGCAAATTTAATGTTCAATTGAAAACGATTAAAGTTCATTCTTGAAATTCTTACCCGTTTAGCTTGGAATTTCAAATAAAAATCGTTGTATAAAATAACACCCAAAATTGTTAACTCACTAAATCTTGGGCCTATATAACCTTTCAAAAGTATTTTAAGTTCTTGGTTTAGTGAAAAATTAAGTTTTGAAGTCACACGATCTTTGTTTGTAAAAACTGGTACCGGTGGAGTAATTTTGAAAGATTTATATGAAATCGTTTATTAACATAGTTTTTTTTCCTCATAAAAGTTACTTGTTTTTAACTGTGTGTTTTTAAAATTTTCTTGTTTGTTCTAAAGTCCCGGTTACTATTTTATTTTGACAAAAATTGCTTTCGGTTAAAACTTTAAAGGTTTTACCGATTAAAAGTTTTTGACCGTTTTTGAATATCAAATTTTTAAGTCCAATTTAGAAAGAGAGTTTCATAAAAATTTCTTCATGAAAGTTCTTCATTTTATAGCAACCTAAAACTTTTATGTTTGGCAAAATTTGTAGTTCGGCCTCGAAACGACCCGAAACTTTAAAAAAGTTTTCTGCAAAAAATATAGTTTTTGGACTGTTTTAGAAAACTGTCTATAACTATATTTTAGAGGCAGATTTTGAAAAAAAATTTCTTTACAAAAGTTGTTCATCTCATGAAAATCTAAAACTTTCATGTTTTATGAAATGAAAAATTAAGACTCAAAATGGTTCAAAAATGGCAAAACAATTCTAGCAATGCTGGAACTGTTTTGGGCAGTTTAAATAAACTGCGAAAGCTACCTTTTTTTGGCAGTTTTTGGGACTGTTCTAAGCAGTCCATAAAAACTGTTTGGTAGGCCTATTTAGAGTCAAAATTGTGTTTTTTTGCAATCATGGGTTTTTGTTCAAAACGATGAAAGCTAAAAGTCCCGTGTTTGGTAAAGTTTTAAAAATTGATTCTCAGGCTTCCGTTTACATGTTCAAAGTTTGTGAAAATTTTTTTCACAAACTAAAACTTGCACAAAACATAACTCTAACATGCCATACTATCTTTTTACATCACATACAAACACTAACCATACTAATCACACAAAATAATTATTACAACATATTTCCTCACACAATCATCAAATCCCTCATGACTTTATAACCTTTAACCTAAAAATTAATGAAAAGTTTAGAGTTACTTACCCTTGGAGACTACTTTTGTGAGGTGCTCTTAGGGCTTCAAACTCCACTTCTTCTCTTCTCTTCTTGTTCCAACACTAGATTAAAACATTTTTCATGTAAAAATCTAACTTGTCTTGGCTATCACACAAATGCTATCTAAGCAACAAATTTTTTTTCTTTGCTACGGAAAATAAAAAGGAAAGAAATGGTGTAGATATTACCTTAGACAATGCTCTTCGCCACCTCCTTTTGCTTCTACTTTTTCTTTGTCCACTCTAAATTTTGTGATTTGCAAGCGGTGGAGATTAGTTTGGAATTTGGCTTGTTTTCGATGTAGGGTTTTAGGAGAAAGTTTAGAAACACAAAACTTTCTTTCTTAGAGGCCTTGAGTACATGTTGTAGTAAAGAGAATGGTGAGGGAATGATTGGTTAGTTAGTGGAGGTGGAGAATAGAAAAGAAAAGGAAAGCAAAATGGGAAGACATTTTTGTTTTCTCTTCTCTTGGAATGCATGGGTGAGAGTGGCAAGAAGGAATGAAAAGTGAAAAAAAAATTATGTGAAATGGCTTGAGTTCTTTATTTATAGCCCTAGTTTAATCTTGTCTTTCTCTCTAAATCATGGTTAATTAACCAATAAGTGGCTTGACTAGGTTAAATTTGGCTTAAACTAAGCTTAACATTCCCCCAAAGTTGGCGCCATCATGGGGTGGGATGGAGTGTTAGGTAAAACTAGTTGATTACCTAAAGTACAATAATTATTATGGAAGCACATTTTATGGATACTTTTGTCCTTTCTTGTAAGTAATGTTTAAGTAGGTAAATTTTACACTACCAGTAATAATTAACATAGCTGACAGAAATTTTTATTATTTGATTAATCCTCTTCTATTTTTTCAAATACTGTGATACACTAATCACAGTATGAACCGATATCGATTAAAGTTTAATCGCGTATTGATTTTTGACTGCATTAAGTCTAGAAATTTATTTCAGGCTTAAATCAAAATGTGAACTTGACTTTTTCAGTATCTAGACTCAGTAATGACCTAGTTTTTAATAGTGTCACTATCCGAGCTTACATTGTAATTTCTGTCGATACGGTTACTCGCGTAGCTCCATTTTAACTAATTTGACAATTAAGGATTTAATTCGTATTAGAGTGTCTCTCGATACACTACTAACTTAGTATTGAACTTGATAATTCTCATTATTAAATTTCTCAGGTTCTTTACAGATAAATTTCTTCTGCCTCAGTTGCGGTAAAATTCATAAATCTCTTTATTAAATTATAATAGTTAACTAATTAACTATGGAGTCTTTTATAGAATTTTTGGAATAGTTATATGTTAATTCCATAAATTCTTCAAGCACGCATTTCATACACAGTGTTTCCAGGAAAAATCCTTAATTTAAATAGACAAATTATGCTATTTAGTTTTAGAATTTTCTTGGTTATTACACGATTAGCATTGAACAGAGTTTGACTGGCAAAGCGGTAGCAAAGATTGGTATCAAAACAAAACCCTCGATATAAGGATCAATTTTCTAGGTTGGTTTCTTAAAAAGAAGCTCTGTTTGTTAGAAAATGCTTAAAGGCCGTCAAAAAGTGGCGGTGAGGGCCTGGAATTTTCTGGAGATGATTGGGCCAAAAAACAGATGGGTTTTGCTCTGCTTGACTAGAGAAATATGATGGTGTACCTCACCAGAGAAATGGGGGCTCGACGGCGACAGAATCTGGTATTGAAGCTTGAAGATTTGAAACTTTCCCCTCCGATTATAAAAGGTCGGCGCTTTAGCTCTTGGTACCTCAGATAGTGGTGCTTCCAATTCTTTGGCGCGTGCAAGCTGGCGGTGGCCGAAGGTTGGCCGACGGGAGGGGCAGTGGCGGTTCCTTTTGTTTGAGCTTGAAGAAGAAGAAAACAAAGAGAGAGATTGAGGAATAAGAAGCAAATTTTTGGTGTTGTAAGTATTTTATTTACTCATTTATTTATTTATTAAAAACATTGGAACCTTCTAAATTTTAATTTCTTCCTCAAAGTTATTTGAAATTTCAAAATAGACACAATTTCAAAATTTCGTTTAAATAAAAACCATGGGTTTTACACTTACAATCACCTTAAAAAATTCATTTGACATCCGCATAGGATCGAACAAGAACTTTCTCCCTTTTTTTGGGCTCTTATAAAAGCCATCTCCCTACTCTTTAGGGAAAGAACAAGGGCTCGATGATCAGATCCAAAAAAATCCTAATTCCTAACCACAAGATCCGGAAACAAATTCTTCCACGCTTGTCCCCCACAAATCTGTCAAGCCTCGCTTGAACATTGTTGCCATCGTCCTAGTTATTGTTCCAAGTTAGTTCCAGACCTGTAAAACTGAGGTCCGCCAAACGACACTAGTATAAGGTCTCCCCAAACTGCCGTATACTGGTATAAGAGTGATCAACCCCTCCTATTTTCTCGGAACTATATAATATTTCATTGAAATCACCTCCCAACAGCCAGTAAAAGTCTCTTTAAGATGTCTAAGTCATGTCCAAGTATGCCCCTTTTGACTTTGTTCTGGGTTCCCATAAACTCCGGTAAAATACCACGT
Source organism: Artocarpus hirsutus (assembly GCA_946598075.1). Classification (NCBI taxonomy): domain Eukaryota; kingdom Viridiplantae; phylum Streptophyta; class Magnoliopsida; order Rosales; family Moraceae; genus Artocarpus; species Artocarpus hirsutus. Next base: position 23,566 of record CAMOHE010048551.1, on the reverse strand, counting down.
ACCAGTTACCACCCATTGCATAGGACACAAAGCAGTCTATATGAAATATAGAGAGTCTTTTAATGTTTTTAAAAATATAAAATCATTAAATTATTAAATAAGATAATTTCAAAATATTGAAAATGAAATTTTAATCAAACAAATACTATAATTATTTTTAAGATTTTTTTAATTTTTTTGCATTGATTTAATTGAATATTTTGATTTAATAATGTTTTGAATTGTATTACTAAAGGTTACGAGGGAAATCCCTGTGGTTTTAAAAAAAATAAATTGTTTTAACAGATATTTTGAGTCAGATTTAATAAATATGTGAGATTTTTTTTTCAAAAAAAACAAAAAATCTTGAGGGGCTTGATTAAAATTTGAATCAATATACTTAAGGTGACATGGTTTGCCTCACTAATTAAATATATTAATAAATATCTTTATAGTTGTTTGAGCTACTACCAACATTAACGGTGCACTCATCGTGAATATTAGAAATCAAGAAACCCAAAATCATTAGTGTTTTGGTGAGTGAGGACAATTTAGTTGTTTATAAGTTCATCTACCTTAATCATAGGTTGAGGATTCTAGTCATGTTGAGCCCCACTTAAATGTGGTGACATTCCTCTGACCTTGTATAAAAAAAAAAAAAGAATAATATTGTTTTTGTTTTTCTTTATTGTTGCTTGTGGCGGTGGTTTTGTTACTGTGGTGTCTCATTATTTCAATTACACTTTGGTCCAATCTAATTTTTCTAGCTTGGTCCCTCCTTATATGATATAGTTACACGTATGCATGGACAATTAAAGTTGTTGTGTGGCTATCAGTGCTTCAAACATTGCTTTCCATTAAGGCATCACGTGTGGTTTCCAAGTAGCAGCATATATAGAAATGCACAAAAGTAAGCCCCTGCCCCTCTAGCTTCTTTCTCAACACAAGCACGACAACAACAAATCTTGCAGGGTAGACAATAGATATTTATGAGATAAAAGGTACAATGCAACTAATGCGCACCACAATTTTTACATTTCACTAGTCCGAGAAGAGATAAGAGGTAAAATCTCAGCATTTCTACAACTAAATATGGAATATAAAATACGAGATATATACCATAACTTGAGAAAATTGCATTATACATAACCTGTCGTTGAAAAGCTTGCTTTCCTTATATGTATCTATGAATCCAGATTTAGTGAAGAATTGAAACCAAAACTACCCTCAATACTATAAATGGTGGTCTTTGTTTAGGTAAAGTAGTTGGTCTAACTATCCCTTTGCTGATTCCTATTGCCGTATTTGATTTTGAGGAGTTGCAGGATCTTTCTAGAGTTGGTTAACCATCGGCAAGTCATAAGTTCAACCCCCAGAATTTTGACGAGTTTTCGTTTGATCTGAATAGGCTTTGATATGGCCTAAACACACAAGAAGCTAATCTAAAAGCTTCAACTCAATGTCTAAGTTTTGGCGTGCCATTGAATCTCTAACCAGTCAATTTATGCTGCATCATGTAAGCACGAAAAAAATCAATCAATAACCACTTCAAAATTTTAAAGTGCGTGGCATGATTAGATTTGTTAGACACCACTTAAGATATCAAAAATTGCACATAGAATTAAAGGTGTCAAAAGAGCCGTGTCAGACTGGCTTAGCCCTTTTGACCAGGCTTGGCCCTCTTCAGTAGAGGGTCGTGACTGGGTTGGGCTTGAGGGGAAACTCTTACGCCGAGCCCTGGCCCATGTCCTTGCCCTTGAAGGGCAAAACCAGGCCTAGGCCCAAGCCCTATATGTAATTCAAAATTATTTATTTATTTTTTAATAAGTTTTAGTAAAAAAAAAAAAAGTATAGAATTATGGGAGCATAGAGTGTAAAAAAAGACCTCTAAATATTATATAGAGTATTTAAAAAAATAGAATTTTTTGTCTTTTTCAATATGTTACTAATACAAGTTTATAGTTTAAACTTGTAATATGCTTATGAACATAATAAATATAGTCAAAAATCAAAAAATACAAATATAAGTGCATCTTAAAGGTTGGCAGACTCTTATTTCTCCTAAAAGTTTAAGGTTTAAACATTTTTTTAAATACTTAAATAGCCAAGGTTTGCTAGGGCCAAGCCAGACCCATCGCAAGCCTAGGCCAGCCTAAGCCTAAGCCCTGCAGAGGCCAAGGTTGGACTTGCCCAGCCCAATTGACACCTTTATCGATAGGATACAAGACTAAATTCTAAAAGTCTAAAGATTGAGATCTAGATGTCATCCAATATAATGTCAAGAATAAGTATAATTGTCACCGATGACTAGGGTTGAGGAATGTGTTGGGACCAAGAATGATATACCTACACTTGCAAATGTTCTAGGGTATTTTGAAAATAAAATTTTTATTTGAAATTTTGGAAATTTTCATGTATCAAGAAAATATTGTGGTGCACCAATCAAACATTTATAGCTAGGGTACATTTATGCACGATTGGGAAACTAAAATGTCATGTATGAGTATAAGTGTCACCAAGGACCAAGGTTGAGGAACTTGTTTGGATCCAAGTGGATATCTTGACAAGACAAGAATGACATACCAATACTTGCAAATGTTTTGGGGTATTATTTGAAATTTTAGAAATTTTCAGGTGCGAAATTGTTGTAGTGCACCATTCAAACATTTGCAGCTAGGGTATTGATCACGGTTGGGAAGGCATAAATACCGTAAAAACAAAAATAAAATAATCGTTTACTAGTCATGCAAGCTTTAGAAGCCGCACGGAAATTCATGACAATATATAACTGAAAGTATGAAGATTGTCAGTGTTATGGGAAACAAAGTACACGTCATGGGACGGTAAGGATTTTTTTTTTCTTTTTCCTTTTTTTTGGGGCAAAGTACGAAATTTAAACAAGTAGCTGGGTTGTTTCGATATATAATTGAACCTGTGAAGGAGACAAAGAAAGGCAATTGTTTGAACTTTAATTTGAAGATGGGTTGTTTGCAAAAAAAATCAAATATAAGAAGATATTATAAAATACCAACAGTACCAAATAGCAAAAATTTTTAGTGTGAGAGGGATGAAAATGTATACTTGAACCTAGTTTGCAATATAATTGGTAGCCACGAAGCATTCTCTTTGAGTTCCAATTTGCTCATCCTCATAGACCATTTTGTCAAGTTACAGCAACACACATGTCACGTGTGTGTATATATACATGTACTGTATGCATCTATCATATATATTGTAAGGACATAAAAAGATAAATTAAAATCACTAAACCATATAAGTTATTAAACAAAAATATGACTCTCAAAGGCTGCACATGATCTCCTCGTGCAAGTATAACCAAACAGGACAGTAGACGAAATCTTCCCCCTCTGGATTGGTTTCTCTAAATTTTTCTTAAAAATGTGTTTGGATTAATTTTTCAAGTGCATATTCATTACTGGCTGTGATAATCAAGAATTGGAAAAATTTTACCTTATAATGTAATAAAATCCAAAATTCCCTTGGAAAATCCACTGGACATGACAAGATATGAATAGGATATAGAATCATTAATGCTGGTATCTTTCGTTGGCGTTTTTGGTTTGGTGGGAGATAGAGGATTGCTAGCAAATATGTCGTACTATTTTGGTTGTAACATCTAGTTCAATGTCCTGGCCAAATGGGTTGGTGAAAAGGTTTTAATTATGCCAAGCAGAAGGTAGACATATAAATAAGTTAAAGATAAAATCATTAATGGATAACAAGGAATGGGTTCTGTCCACCTTTCCGGCATCCTTCCTCTTAACTTAATTTATATAACTATATAATATAGATATATATATATATATATATATGGGGTAAATGAGAAGGTTTATAGAGATTGAGAATACGGTATCAAAATTATGCGTGGCATATGAATCCTAAGCAAAATGGAATTGTGTATTATCCATACATCTTGCTATATTATGGTTAGATTGACTTGAACTCAAAATCTTATTAAGAAGACGAACAATCTCACCACAGTACCAGATGAGAGTCACTCGATGAGACGTTGCTTTCTTTGTTCAGACTTCACATACCTAATTTCTCTCTCTCTAGGCTCATACAAGAGATTGGATTAAGTTTTCTTTTTCCCCAGGGTAAATGGATTAAGTTTGATGAATTGGTCCTATTGCATTTTTTAAAATTGTGGTACTGGTATTACATTCTGTATACAAGTCATAATTATTTTTTATAATTTGGGGAAAACTCCTTGTAAGTTATAATAGTCACAATAATCGTTTACATTTATTTTATAAAGCCATGTCGTTGACAAAACTGGTCGGTGATACTAACTAAATTACTACTAGCCCCACTAGCTAATAAATGATTTAATTGGTGAAGTTCGTCTAAAACTCAAAATCATCCATATTATCCTCCCTTGTGATTTTTTCCCCCATAAAGATTTATCAGAGTATGACAGAAAAAGGCTTGAATGGTAGAGTGAAGTTGTCGTTAAGATATATTAATTGGAAATGATTATGTAACTTAATTGTGATAGCATTCATAACTCATGTAGATCCAACATTTTGCGTAAACCTTGGGAAAAACGTCAAAGCAAAATTAAGGTGAACAGTTCCTCTTTATTATTTTTTATTTTCAAAAATAATATCAGGGTGACATTTTGCTAGAATGACGGCTAATTAGACTAGCTTTGTGTTTTTCGAGGGAGTCTAGATCTGTTATCCTTATTTTTTTTTGTCTTGGTGGCTGTTCGTATACTATTTATTTGCCATGTCATCTAGAAGCAAGATACTAAAAACATTTAAGTAATCTACGAGGTGTCAAAATTTTACTAGAGGAATAACTAACAAGAAGGAAAAATGAGATAAAAAATTTTGATTCTAGATGAGTATTTTGATTCTAGATGAGTACGCATGCTCATGCACTGTGACTAATTTTGTGAAAGGAAAAGACGAGAGAAATACTTTACAAAGACTTCAAGTGTTTTTCTTACCTTTTTACGTCCCCATATTTTATGGGGAAAAAAAGAAAAATAAAATGAAATGTTTGTGTAATGGTTTCTCCAACTAATACCCAAATTAATTATTTTAGATTGTAGTTTTGTTTTCAAGTAGTCCACATTCTTGATTAGCAAAATAACAATAATAATAATAATAATAATAATCCACACTCTGTTATGTAAAACTAACAGCTTCATTCTTTTAAATTTAATGTTTTATTTTGGAATATGTGCAAAATATGACCCTTTTAAAGCATGTTTTTAGCAAAGTTAAATGAAAAATATCTGCCTTTTAAGTCTAAGAATTAATGGGTCTGTTTGATTTTATTTGTTAAAAGTTTTTTCTCATTTTCATAAATATAAAAAATGAAAATGTTTCCAAAAAAATTTTGGTTAAAATTTTGTGGGAAATGAAAATGAAAATTGTTTCAAAAATACTCAAAAGTTCCTTAGAATTAGATTTAAAAAAAGTTGCTTTCAACTTTGGTTTTTGGTTTTCTTGTCTCTCTCTGTAGGGAAACCAACCCAACCCCTCCTCCCACCTCATCCTATCTTTGGCAAACCCCACCCATAACCTACTGGCCTCAACAATAGCTCGACGCCGACCCAATCATTAGAGCAATCTCGTCTACTCTCCATCGTCGGTAGATCTCGATGCCGCACAACCACAACAATGACGACTTCCTTGCCCAACGTTGGAGTTTGTCCCATCTTCATTGATTGCCAGCCTGGGCACCCCGATCTCCTCCGACGAGAGGCGCTCAATTTCCTTAGGTGATAACGCACGATCTCCTCTAGCGAGTAGCTCAATTCACTCATCGAAGCTCCTCGTGGAGGCAACGGTGTCCGCCAGCGATAGACATTGGAATTTCCACCGTCAAGGACAATAGAGAGTTGATTAGAAGAAAGAAATAAGAGAGAGAAGGAAAAAAGAGAAATATGAAGGAAAATGAAAAGAAAAAAAGGAAAAAAAAAAAAAGGAAAAATACACTTATGTAAAAATAGGGATATTTTTCATCAAAAAAATGTTTCGTTTTAAAAAACACACCACTTATCTAACCAAATGCAATTTTAAAAACGTTCTCAACACTATTCTTAAAAAAGTTTTTATTTTTAATTTTCGTGAAAATAAAAGCCATTTTAAAAACACTACCAAAAAGGCTCAAGAGTTTGCATTATTAGAAAGTAATAAATCTAACAAACATTGTTAAATAAATAACTAATCAATCTGTAACGTACAAAATTGATTCGTAATTAATCAAACATTACAAAAGTCATCTTTGAAAAAACAGATATTTTGTTTGAATTTAACAAAACTAGATACATACACTTGTACAAGTTTGAAAAGGCCATACTAATATATTGCAATTTTTGTTTTTTCAATAATATCTTTTTTAATCCATTGACTACACAACTAACAAAGGTTAATACTTTGAAATCTTCCAACATTCATTTAAAATATGTTTCCAAACACGAAGCTTTTCTATTTATTAAGCTTTTCATTTTTTACCTTAAATTCATATATCGAGTTGAGACCACCAGCCGAGCAGAAAAATAAATCAATCTCGTATAATTCAAGACACTATTTATTTTTAAGGGTATAATAGTCTTTTAATCATCTTCTTTACATAACACATGTCAAGCACAATATTGAAAAAACAGCGACAAATCTAATAATTTCTCCCCCCCCAAAAAAAAAAAAGATAAAGGGATATTAAAAAAAAACTCCGCTTCAAAAAAAAAAAAAAAAGCTCAAACTATAAGATATATTTTTCTCGTTACATCTATTATAATGATAGTAACTATAGCATCTCTCTTGCTAATTTTTTTCAGAAAGTTAACCAAAATTTCCCATTAGCTTTACCTACCCCAAACTAGAAGCCAAGTGGTGGTTGGTAGGGAGCGTGATTTGCAAAAAAGCTTAACACCACCTAAATTTTGTTCATCGTTTTTTTTTTTTTTTTTTTTTGGATGCTTTGTTGGAATATAATAATACTTTTCTCGTGGAGGTTGCATGCAAGGACTACAGGTCAAGGCCTTATCTTGAAGTGCCAAAGTCAGGATTCATCTCTGGCACAGTCAGATTTTGATTTGTTTTTTTTCCCTCTTAGTCAGTATTTTCAACAATTATTTGAGGGTCAAAATTTAACCATGCTGACGGGAGCGCCTTGATGGTCACGTTTTATAAACGGAAAAAAGAAACAATTTAAGGTTAAAAATATTATCATAACCAGTGGCAGAATAAAAAAAGCACCATAACAAAATAAAAAATGTTCTTTTACTAGGCAGATATATAATTGTGCACATTTATTGCAAAGTGAGGCGTAAGTAAAACCTTTTTTTTTTCTTTCATAATATCGAGTATAACTAAAAATTTTAAAAGAAATTGCGTAAAAATTGAAATATCAAAAATTTTGTGAGGACATATATCCTACTTAGTTGTAATTGACTCTACCAAAAATATCTCATGATTAATAAAATTAATTTTACAAAGAATGCTATAATAAGACCTTCTTAAAAAATTTTATCTATAAAACTTATTATTTTTAAGCCTTTAGATTTAATCAAATGGTTTTAGAACTTCAACCTCACCTCATTACAATGAATTCCCTCTTACATAATCAAAATTAAAAAAACCTGATAATTAAAAAAGAAAACAAAATAAAGGAAAAAGCAACCACAACCATGGCCCAAGAACTGTTGATCAACAGCAGACTAGAAAACCAGTTCAATGAGCTCAAGGTGGCGGTGGGCCGACGGCCGATTGCAACCTTTGTCATGAAAGTGCGGTGGACGTCCGACGACGTCTAGAAAGGGGAATCACAACCTCTATTGGCTGCGAATAGGGGCTAATGCCTAAATTTTGGTCTTTGGGAGTCCTTAAGTCAATTACCGGTGGTCATGACGGAGGACGCAAGGCCAAGAAGATACCAAGGTCGCTGGATTGTTGTTGAGTTTGGCGGTGGTTCCGGTCAAGATTTAAAGCATCATTTGGGGAGTTGTACAGATGGGCTTTTTTGATCATGGTTGAGGCGGCTTTGTCGTAGCCAGCGGCGAAAGGTTGTGGCGCGTGTAAAAAACATTAATAGCTATAGGAACTTTGGCATCAAACTGGGGCTTTGAAAAGCCATTTCCGGGTCAAAACAACGAAGGTCGCGCACCCACGCAGCATTTGACTCGCGTATGCATGAATTGGAAGGCCCAGTAGGGTGCCTCGTGAGGCCAGCGCAGAGCTGGGGCATGCCCGGGCGCAAGCTGATGCCCAACAAGCAATCCAAGACGAGGCGCCTATGTGCCAGCGCAAGCCTATTGTGCAGTCGCGTGCTTTGCGCCCTCTGCATATTGATGGCATTTTTGAAGACTGATTTTTCCCCTCTTTGCGATCCGATGGCCAAGATTTACCTTGTTGAGGCTTTAAATACCCAATAAATCCTAGAAATGAAGGAAGAACTAGGAAGCCTTTATCTTTGTTAGAGGAAGCACAACTTCCACGCGGGATTTCGATATGATTCCAAGGAAGAAGATAGAGAAAAAAAAAGAGAAAAATATATGTATATTTCTTTTTTAAGTTTAGGATTCTATTTATAGTTTTAGATTTACGTTTTATTTATAATAAATCATCACGAAAGAAGCATTTGGAGATCAAGAAGTTAGAAAGGAGAAGAACTTAGAGATGATGACAACTTCAAATTGGGTTTTTCATTTTATTCTTTTTCTTTTTTTGTGATTTGTAATTGATGAACTCTTGATTTTACCTTGTTTAAATTTAGTTATGGAAAAGTTGTTTTTCTAGAGCCTTGATTTTGCCTAATTATGAAGTGTTGATTTATTTTAAGTAGTTTTTCATGATTTATTTGTGTTTTCCTATACTTAATGCCTTTATTTAGCCAATGAATTAGATAATTTTAGTATGTGTGGTTTGGCGCTCAGGAGAGGGAAATTTCTTCTATAGATTGTGGAAAAAATAACCTAAGTGACTATAAGTTCAAGAGATTTATAATTGCTTTGTTGGCATTAGAAGAATTAGAGCTTAATGAATGTTAACTACTTGGTTTTGGATAAGGATATTGGAATAGGGTTTTTGAGTAGAATATCTAATTTAACGGTTAGGAGAGGTAATTGGGTTAATTAAGAGTTCTTGACTAGTGAATTATGAGACTAATTTAATAATAAAATTAACGCGGATTAATTATGGTGAAATTGATGCTCTAGAAATTTTAATTATATGTTTTCCTTGCTTAATTCAATTTGCTTAGTTATTTTCATTAGTTTCTTTTATCCGTTGCTTTATCCAATCATCCAAATAATCTTAGAGTCTATCAATTTTGATACTTAACATAAATTAAACACAATCCTCATGGGATCGACAACTCTATTACTTGCAACCATGTATGCTCACATGCAACCAAATTTTTGGTGTTGTTGCTGAAGATTGTTGTTTAGTTTTCGTTAATATTGATGCTAATTAGCTCTAGGATTAATTTGGATATTTTTTATTTTCTTTGTTTTTATTTTTCTTGTCTTTAATTTTTGTTTTAGTGACTTTATTTGAGGTTGTTGGAGATGCATCATCTACAAGTCCTTTTGAGCTTTGTTCAACAAGATTCAGAATTATTTTATAGTACTTAGTGAAGATTCAAAGAATTGCTCTTGATGTTCCCTTATCATGGTTTGTTAAAGGAGGATCAACTTCACATTTTCCTTAATGGCTTGAGCAACACAACAAGAAAGGTGGTGGAATGTGGAAATGGTACCACCACTCTCTACCAACTATCCGTCAAAGAGGCCTACTACATGTCAAAAAATATGGCGGAGCACAATTATTAGGATTTGAATTGTTTAAAGAACAACTACGGTTGGGAGATACAACCCACTTCAAGAGATTATGTTGGCATTAGAAGAGGCACTTACTTAAATGGCAATGCAACTAAATTATTTGAAGAGTAATGCCAACCACTTGATGATTGGCCAACATATAAAAATTAATAATATAGAAATCCAAGTTGGACAAAGTGTAAGCCTATTCATTGAACACAAGTTAAGTTGGACACACACGCGATGCACTTCCGCATCTTTCCAAGCTTGAGAGCATCTCATCGTAGGGCCCGTTTATAGTGTTCTATGCCACCACTATATGCAAAAGCTGCTCTTTGAAGAGCATTTCTCTAAAATTCAAGCCTACAAATTTAAATCAAGCACTCTTGGGAGGCCATCCAAGCTTTCTATCTGTTCACTCTTTTTATTTTGTTTTTAATTTGTGTTTGATTTTGTTAGATGTTTCTAAAGTATTAGTTCTTTACTTAAGCATTTTAAGTTATTTATTTCAAAATTTTGCATTCAAGTTTGAATATTGTGTGTCTTGATAAGTGTTGCAATAATTGGGAGCTTAGGAACATGAGTTTCGGTGGAAAATGATTTGAGGAAGTGAAAGAAACTTGAAATTAGGGCTAGATATCACTGGTTATATGTTCTCGACCTAGTTCTTTTATTGTTAGAAATGTTGATGACAATATTTAGTTTAATTTTGGGGTAGGAAAATCATTTTTGTTGGGTTTTGGCCTTAAATTTTTTTCGTTGATTATATGATTTCATTCCTTCACTCATGTTTCATAGTTCTTGTTTAGTTTGTTTAAGTTGTTTATTTCTTTTAGTAGTATTTTGTTTTTTACTTGTTTGAATGAAGTGTGAGTTTTAAAAAATGAGATAACTAGAATTCCTTTATAATATCGCCATTGTTTGTTCTCTTAGTCTTTGAAAATGTGATTCATTAAGATTTATATGTGCTTGACTAGCATTAGTTAAACTTTGTTTTTGATTCTCTTCACTTGATCTTTGCGAATCATGATCACTTGAAATTTTGAGCTTTTGAAAAACACTTTTGTGTATTAGATAAGTGTCGACATCTTATGGAATTAAGGACCCATTTTAGTGAAACTTGAGATCAAAATCCTAGGTTAGGTGTCATTGGAGAGATGATTTAGGTATTTGTTTGGACCGTTTTAGTCTTTGAAGCCAACCTATGTAAAATTCATTGCTAGTTCTCTCATTGAGCCTATTTGATTTATTTCTTTCGTTACTTGTATAAACTTAACCTAGCCATTTCATGAAATTCCTTTAATTTAGCTTGTTACTAATAGGCATGTTTGCATTATTACTTGAATTTAAAGATTGCTCATTGAGAGCAAGCATGAGAGTAGTGTGTTTTTCATTTGTGGTTTGTTTGTATCCATATAATAACTCATATTTGTTTTCTTATTATTTCTTATTCGTTTCTCTTAGTTTGATTTATGCCTTTCTCTCCATTAGCCAAATGTATAAAACCACACAAGTTTGGGGGAATTTCACTTCAAAAAAAAAAAAAAAAAGGAAGAAAAAAGAGGAAAAAAAAAGAAATATAAAAGAAAAAAAGAATAAATTCTTGTAAATTTCTTGTTTTTGAGTTTTTTTTTAAAACGCTATGTTGAGTTTTTATAGATACTCGTGAGTAAAGTTTTATGAGAATGATTGATAGGAGAAGGATAATCAAATTAGAAGTTGTTATGAAAGTTTTCATTCGTTTATGCAAGATCTACAAGTTGCATTACATGTCTAGGATAATCTGAGTCGAAAAAATTATCATGTCGCATTGACCCTTCATCTTAGCCTCACAATTACAATCATAGAAGTCCTTATGATCTATGATGATAGGCTAACCTAAATTAGTCTAGAGTATCCTAAACAATGAGCTTATGTAGTTCCAAATTTTATTAGGTAGAGGTTTCTCATCATCTGTCTAAACACATAAGTTTATCTTGGGTCCAATTGGTAGAATAAGAGTGATTTAGTACATACTTACACTTAGAGAGTCTTGAATGATATAAAATCAAGGCTTAATATTGAAATTCTAGATAATCTCAATGTTTCCATTTATTTTGAGCTTTCAAGCATTTTGAGGCTTCCGAGATGTTTGGTATGTTATCAAATGGATATGAGACTCACACTTTGATTTTCTTTAGTTTCTTGTTAGTTTAAAATTGTTGTTTTTCTTGTGTTTTACTTGAGGACAAGCAAATATTTAAGTTTGAAGGTGTTTGATTAATGAATATTTTACTCACAATTCAAAGTAATTCTTGAGTTTAAGTGTTTGTGAAAATCCTCAAGCATTAGTGTTATTTAATGCTTTTGTGTTATTTTATAGGAAATGAATAACATATGACTTCATGGGAACTTTGGCATAAAATTAGGGCTTTAAAAAGCCATTTCCAGGTGAAACTAACCAAGACCATGTGCCCACGCAACATCTGGCACGCGGCAACACACCCTACTACGTAGCCCATGCCCCCGACATATTGATGGTGTTTTTGAAGGTTGACTTTGCCCCTGTTTGCAATCCAACGAGCAACTATTGAGGCTTTAAACACCTATTGAACTCTAGAAAGAAAAGAAGGAAGCCTTCGTTTTTCTTGGAGGAGGCACAACTTCCAAATGGGATTTGAAGCTGATTCCAAGTTATATCAAGTTACATCAAACAAAGTGTAACATTTTGTAGCTGATTCCAAGTTTAAGTATATCAAGTTATATCAAATTATATCAACCCAAAGCTATCTCCTTTGGAAAAGAAGTCCTTGTAATGTTTCTATATGTGTCCGACCTTCCCATAGAAAAAGCACTTAAGCTTCTTTGGGTTCTTCTTCTTCTTCTTCTTGCTCTTGTTATTAGCAGGAATAGAAGAATTTTGATTTTTGACCCATTGCTTCTTTAAATTCCCAGAATTGGGATCGAAACTAAAAGTAGCTATCATGTTGGCCTCACCACCAGCAAGAGACTTCCTGATCAGTAGTTCAAACTCTTGTAATTGTTTCTTTAATTCTGTTAAGTTCATATCCTGTCTATTGCTTAAATTAAAAGTAACTCTAAACGGAATAAACTCTTTAGATAGAGTCTCAAAGACCATAGTCATCTGAGTTTCAGCATCGATGTCAGCTCCATTGGCTTGAGCTTCAGCAAGGTAACCCATGACCAACATTATGTGCTCCTTTACAGATGTCCCCGGCCTCTACTTACAGTTTAAGAGTTTCTAAAGCGCCCCTTGCCACTTTGTTATGGCCTAGCCTCCAAACATGTCTTCAAGATTATCCAAGATCTACTTTGCAGTCTCTAATCTTTATGTTCAGCCTGCAGCATATTATTCATGCTGGCCATAACATAGTAGCGGGCCTGATCGTTTGCATCTTTTCAATGATCGTACGTTTAGAATTGTTCACTAGTTGAGTCCCTCATAGGCTCAGGAGGACAAGGGGTTGTCAGCACAAATTTTAGTTTCTCAAAGGAAATGACGATATCTAGGTTCCATTTTCAATCATTATAATTTTCTTCGGCTAATAGGTTTTTGTCACTTCTACAAAATGTGGATTCCACAACGGTTATAAACCATCGTGGAAAAATTTCACGACAGTTAAAAAACCGTCGTGGAAACTTCAGTCGTAGAACAAGATGGAGTTTTCACAACGGTTTTTTACCGTTGTGTAATAGAAGAATTGGCGCAAAGGTGGTGTGTATGGGGTAATTTTCCACGACAGTTTTTGATGAAAACCGTCGTGAAAACCCTAGATTCCATGACAGTTTTTGGTCAAAATCGTCGTGGAAGCCTAAAAACTGTAGTGGAATCAAGGGTCCATGATGGTTTTCAACAAAAACCGTCGTGAAAATTTGGTATTTTTTCAAAAAAAAAAATCTTCAATAATTTCTATTTCCCACGAGATGGCCAGTCTCGTGTGTTATCCATTACATCAAGGCCCTAATTGCATACAATAATTGCTGTGTATTAAAAATTACATTGCATTTACAAGATCATTTTACATTTGAGCTATTTTGAGCACTATGTTAATCTACTATGACGTGTACCTATCTAAAAAGCACATACCTATTTACAAATTGTATCCACTCTAATCTAACTTATGTATATCCGTGTGTATATAAAAATCTTTTTTTCCTAAGGCTTGTATACCACTTGTAATTATATCTCGTATGAAATGTAGAATAAAAAAATCACATTCTATGTTTCCTTGTTGTCTTGGACACTTACGTTTAGAATATAGTGTTCCGTTTGGTTGGTTTGTGACACCGGTTCCCACTTGAAGCTTTGAATTGTTAAGCGCCCTAACAATGTGTTATGTTTAAATAATAAATTAATAGACGATACAATTATGTGAGACTAAAAACAATTAATTTTATAAGAAAACATTAATACTTACAATCTCATGGTTGATACGAAATCCTCACATGGTGGGTGTTCGAGGGGGTCAAACTAATATATTTAGTCCTCCCATGGCGAAATAAGTCCCAACATCCAATGTTCTCCAACATTGTATGGCAGGAAGAATAATTTCCCCCTCGGTGCTTGAGCTAATAGGTGGAGGAGTGATGTGGCACGCTCTTTATGATCACTCTGTAGGTCTCCTGCAGCACTTGAACTAACGGTCGGACATATGAAGTCAAAATTTTACGCCATGCCTTGAAGTTCACAATATTTTGTTAAAAAACTACAATAAAAAATAATATAGTCAATTATTTTAAAGCACCTTACAACCTTACATATAATTTTAAAATACTAAAATAAGGCTGGAGTTATCACCTGAGGTATACAAGGATACAGTTTGCCTTGATTTTTTCAAAGTTGATGAAGTCATAAACGTCTTTATACCTTACATAAATAGGCAAATCATTGCCAGTGACATTTACCGGCATGGGGCACTGAATCGTTGACCCATCGCGCATGAAAGAATGTGCGTATAGAGCCAACTGCATAAATTCTTGAGGTACTGAAGCGAAGTTAAATGTAGGCAGTTACTCATTAGCAACGGTTTGTACTTGTTCTTGTTCAACCTTAGGTTGTGATTCTCTTGCTTTTGGAGAGCTTTTCTTTTTTTACCGTTTCTTTCCGCTTAGATCTTATGGAACATGGCTAGGTGCTTGACTCGTCTTCGTCAATGTGATGACTTCAACTAACCTCTTCAGCCATGCGACGAAGCTTCCTGCTGCTTCACCCGCAGTTGTTGCTTTAAGTGTTGAAACAGGCAATTCAGTTGTTCTAACTCTAATAGTAGTGATGCTAACATACACGTTCTCATCCCCTAATAGTCGTCCATGAACTGTATCAGTTGGAAGATTCTCCATCCACACCTTCCCAAGCGCAACAAGTGTACACCCACCTTTAACTTTATCCTCAACGAAGAGTCTACATTGTTCGGGTCCTTGACGAAGAGGTGACAATTGGACTTCTGGAGCTTTTGGAGCTTCTGCTACATTATTGGGAGGGTTACAACTAGTTTTGAAGCCGTTGCTTTATGAGATGCTATCATCTATCGACTTGGCACGTCCTTAGGAAATGAGCTCGATCACAAGACTTCGCAGTTTTGCAATCTCCATCTGCACCTTCGACATTTGGGAATTCAATTTTAAAGATCCTGATTGGCGGTCGAAGTATTGAGACTGCTTCACATACTTCGATTGACCGCGAACACATCCTGAATGTTCAGGTTTCCCTAGTGCCCTCGTCAAAATGTCATCATTACCGACCGATTGGAAGCTCCCTTGACTTTGTTACATTGTGTATTCATCTTATACAACAACAACACAACCATGTTATTCAAGCAATCCTTCATCCACTAGTAGTAAAATACAAATTAATTATTCGTATTCAGTAAACTTACAATCAAGTTGGAAATCTCTACTACTTTTGGATTTTTGAACTGGCCATTAGGACCTTGACGTGATTTTACCTACAACTCCTCCTGTGTTAGTAACACGCCCGTCTTTGCAAACTGTGTTACGCTATGTTAGTAACATAGCAATGAAGCAATAATTGATATATGTAATTTGAGTTAAATAATAACGTACTAAGGATTGCTCGAGCTCTCTATATCCCACTCGGCCAACCATTAAGGAGTATTCATTTTCTGCTCTTATTTTTCTTGCATTTGATGATAGCAGTTGGAAATCACTAGAACGTTGACACCTTACAAAAGCTTCCCAATCGTCATCGTTTATGGAGGGGTAGTAGTATGCTACCGTAAGAGGCCATTTATTTACATTTACATCCTCCTCCGGAATGAAAAGGTATGGCTGTACAAATATAACATAGAGGTCAGATCGGAAACCCTTTGCCAATTTGCCACAAACCTTTAAAGCCCTTTTCCTATACCAATCCTCAACTGTGAAAGCTTCGTATATCTCTCTCCAAATCACATCTTTTACTTTATCTAAATCCTTAGACCTCCAATCTTGTGTCCATATTGGAACGTGCTCTCGAGTAAGGACTCCGATCCAACTGCTTAATTCATGGTTAGGTGCGCCTTCTGGTTGGCCTTTTGAATCAAAAGTCACTTCAATTCTTAAACCTTTCTTTCTCATCCGATGAATTTTTTTCATTAATGTAGCCCTTCGCTCAAAGTCTACTTTTGGATCAAATTCGGTTCGCCTTCGTGGCTTACTACGTTAGTTTCCCTTGCTATATTGCGATGCAGATGGAGTGTAGTCTTCGTGCTCCTCCTTGTACTAGTCACTATCGATCTCGCGAGACATTGTACCTATGCAAAGTATTCAAAAACTAGCACATACATACTAATATTAATCACAAACTACACATATTCACATCTTCACATACTAATATCCACTTCATTCATTTTTACACAATTTTACATATTCATATACTATCACATATTACACATATTAGAGAGATAGTTTACAATTTCAATTACATATATAATTTCACAAATTGCACATATTCACATAATTTCACATGTTAGACATATTCATATATTCACCACAAATTGCACAATTACTTTCCATCTTCACATATTCACAATTTCATATATTGACATAATTTCACATAATCAAATCTTCACATATTCACAATTGCACAATTTCAACGACATAATTTTACATATTCATATAATTTCACTTATTACACATATTCAGAAGTTTACAATTTCAATTACATATATTATTTCACAAATTGCACATATTCACATAATTTCACATGTTACACATATTTACACATACATAACCTCACATATTACAAATATTCAAAAATTTACAATTTCAATTACATAATTTCACATATTACACATATTAGCATATTCACCACAAATTGCACAATTACTTTTCATCTTCACATATTCACAATTTCATATATTGACATAATTTCACATAATCAAATATTGACATATTCATAATTATGAACATTTGTAATTGATTAGGGGGGTGGTGTAGGGGGGTGGGGGCGAGGGGGGCTGGGGTGGCTAGGGGCAAGGGGGAGGGGGGAGGGTGGAGGGGGTAGGGGGCCTGGGGGTTGGTGGGGCTAGGGAGGGGGTGGGGTGGCTGGGGGTGGGTGGGAAGGGGGCTGGTGGGTGGGCTGGGGGCGGGTGGGGCGAGGGCGTGGGGGGGAAGGGATGGGGGGGCTGAGGGCAAAGGGGTGGGGGGAGGGGTGGGGGGCGGGTGGGGCTAAGGGGGTGGGTGGGGCAAGAGCATGGAGGGGAAGGGGTGGGGGGGCTGGGGGCGAGGGCGTTCGGGGGGTGGGGTGGTAGGGGCGAGGGGGGGTGGGGGCGGGTGAGGGCTAGGGTGGTCGGGGGTGGTGGCGAGTGGGAAGAGGAGAGAGAGAGAGGGAGGGGGGAGAGGAGAGAGAAAGGGAAGGGGAGGAGGAGGGAGAGGGAGGGGGAACTTATCGACGGTAGGTGGGGGCGATGGTGGCGACATGGAGATGGTGGCGGCAGAGGCAGGCCAGATTTTAGAGAGAGAAAAATTAAGAAGGATTTTAGAGAAAAAGAAAGAGGGATTTGAGAGAGTGAGTGAGGAATGGGCATGCATATAATGGGTGTGGGTGGCGCGGTTTCAAAAATTTGAGGGAGAATTGAACTATATTGGACAATCTACCACGACGGTTTCTGGCAAAAACCGTCGTGGTAGAGGCATCTTCCACGATGGTTTTCTGGTAGAAACCATCGTGGAAGACCTCTTCCACGATGGCTTTTGTACAAACCGTCATAGAAAAATTGTCTAAAAACTTTCTTACACACATTATATTCTTTGTTGCCCAAGGTGGCCAGCCCGTGTGTTAAGCATCCAATGGCCCAGAATGTATACTTTATCTCCGTTTTCACTAGAAATTTAACTATAGATCAATATACAAAAATTAAGAGAAGATCAAAAATTGTAGTAAATTTCCAAAAAATGTTACAAGTAAATTGACATATATACAAATTATTGATGCTCATCTTTTTACCTTTTTTTTCATTGGTTCGTCAATACATATCCATTCCACGTCTTCACGAAGCAAGTGTGAAACATCATCTTCAAAATTATCTATCTCTTCAACTAGTAGCAATCCCTTTGTGAAGGACGGGATGTCTACGCAATCTTCATCAGCTTCTTCCCCATCGATAACTATTCTTGCCTTTGTCGGGACGACTAGAGACAACTCCATGTCTTGGGGATCTGTAGTATAAAAAACTTGGATTGCTTGTAATGCCATAATGAAGGGATCATTCCTGTATCCCAATCTTCTAAAGTCAATCACCGTGATGCCGTCATCGTCGTTCTTAACATAGTGATTGTCGGCCCACTTGCACTTAAAAAGTGCTATGCGTAATCCCTTATAATCAAGTTCTCAAATATATTCAATGAAACCAAAGTAGTTCATGGTCCCATATACCAGATTCTTGTCCTTGGCGGAGGCAATATGCATAGCTTCTGCACGGAGAGTCACACCGCTATTTTATACCGGATGCTTCTCATCCCTTTCGCGAGTGTAGAAAGTGTAACCATTTATGGAATATGACATTTACCATGTAACTACCAACGACGGACCTCTAGCTAGGTTCTTCAACTCCTATGACATGCCTCTACCTTGTGATGTGGACCACTTGCTATAGATGTGTGCTTTAATCCACAACCAAAAGGTCCGATTGTGTTCATCTTGCAACCACTTCTCATTTCTTGCTCTTTTTGGGTATGTTTTTTTTTTTAATTCGTTCATGTGCACCTCAATGAAAGGCTTCACTTCGTTAGCATTGTGCAAGACATAAAGACAAGCTTGCTCCCACTCCTCTCAACTTACTGATGAAGGATTGCCTGTAGATAGTCCCTTAGCCTTAATGTTTATAGTCTTTGGCATCTCAATTGTGTCCGCATTAGATAGATACTCGGGGCAAAATTCAACCGATTCCTCAGCTATGTAACTTTCTACAATACATCTCTCTGGCCTATTTTGATTCTTCACATAGCCCTTCAAAACCTTCATATTTCTTTCAAATGGGTACATCCATCTCAAATACACCGGTCCGCATAACTTAACTTCATGTACTAAGTGCACCGTTAAATGAATCATGATATCAAAAAATACCGGTGGAAAATACTTTTCAAGCATGCATAAGGTTTGCACTAACTCCGATTGCAGTGAATCTAGCACAAGTGGATCAATGATCTTCGTGCATATTGAATTAAAGAACGAGCACAACTTAGAAATTCCAAATCTCACATCCTTTGTTAGAATTCCCCGCAAAGCAAGTGGTAGCAATTGCTGCATCAACACATGACAATCGTGTGTTTTCATGCCAATAAGTTTCAAATCCTTTACTGACACCAACTTTTTGAAGTTTAAAGAATACCCATCTAGTACTTTTAATGAAGCAAGCCATTCACAGAGCTTTCTCTTTTCCGTTCTGGATAACATGTGCTTTGTCGGTGATAAGTAAGTCTGGTTTCCTCTTTTCTCGGGAAACAAATTAGGCCTAATCTCCATTTCTATGAGATCTAACTGAGATTTTTCACCATCCTTAGTCTTGCCTGGAATGTCAAGCAATGTGCGGACTATGGATTCACAAACATTTTTCTCAATATGCATAACATCCAAGCAATGACAAACAAAAAGTGTCTTTCAATAGGGAAAATCAAAGAAGATTGATCTTTTTTTCCATGGTCCATCATTTTGCGTCTCCTCCTTACCTTGCTTTCTCTTACCGAATACGACTCTTATTGCTTGTACCATTTTAAATATTTGTTCACCTATCAAAGGGCACGGAGGGTCTCTTTCTTCGCTGTTGCCATCAAAGGCTTTCTTTTGTTTACGGTAGTGATGATCTCTTGGCAACCATCTTCTATGACCAAGAAAAACAGTTTTCTTTCCATTTTTCAATCGTTTGTGAGACGTTTCTATCATACAAATAGGACAACCAATAGAACTCTTCATCGAATAACCAGATAAATTGCCATATGTAGGGAAGTCGTTAATTGTCCATATCAACATCGCACGGAGTGTGAATGTCTCTTTTCAATAAGTATCTCTAACTTTAACTCTCTTTTCCCACAACTTTTTTAGATCATCGATTAATGATCCCAAGTATACGTCAATGTCATTGCCTGGTTGGTGAGGACCCAAAATCAATAAAGACAACATTAAAACTTCCACTTCATGCACATCTTCGGAGGGAGATTATATTACAGGCCAAGTGCTATGCCTACTACTCATGTTACTATGTGGGTTTATTCCATTCATCGACAAAGCGAAATGTATGTTTCTTGGATCCACACTAAAGTTGGGATGATCGGCTTCAAAAGTCTTCCATTGTGGTGAATCCGCCAGGTATCTAAGCATACCGTCATCCACCCATTTGTCATGATGCCATGGCAAATTCTTGGCATGTTCTGGGTTTCCAAATAAATGCCTCAAATGTGGTACTAGTGAAATGTACCATAACACTTTTTTTGGCACTCCATTCTTGCCGTCTTTTGGCTCCTTTCCTTTCTTCCACCTTGCTTGTTGACAAACTGGACAATAATTCTCATCCTCATACTCTTGCCTATAGAGAACACAATCATTTTCAATTTTCTTATAATCCATTCCCAAAGTGCTCAAAGTCTTCTTAGCCTCATACATACTAGTTGGTAATTTATTACCCTTTGATAGAAGCCTTCCTAAAAATTCCAATAGCTTTGTGAAACTAGAATTTGACCAACCACCCGACGCTTTCAAATTCCACAATCCAACTAAAGCAGATAATTTAGTGAAATTGGTACACCCCTCATACACGGGTGTCTTTGCATCATTCATCATTGTCTCAAATAAATCTGGATGGTGCACAAAGTGTTCTTCTAAATCATTGACCATGTCAACCATATTGTCTTCATCCTCCATATTATCCTCCACAATAGCTTGTTTTTCTTTACTTAGTAAAGTTGGATTGAAATTAGACTCGCCATAAAAATACCACGTTTGATAACTACTTATGATTCTATTTCAAAATAAGTGTCCTCTAACAATTGTAACTGGATGCAATCTATGGTTTCCACATTGAACACAAGGATTTTAACCCATTGATTCAAAATACGAACGACAACGGTAACATGAACGCATGCAAGGATACAATAGCGATGGAAATATGAGAAGCTTATGCCCACCATCCTTGATACACCTCTAGGCATTAGTATTTCTATTTACCTCTTGGTTAGCTTGCTTACACACTTATTTATTGAAGATAGCTGAATTGTTAGAACATTGCTATGTTATTTTTTTTGTCCACGGTACTTTGTCTTTATAAATTTGCTACCATAAAGAGTTGCTTCTAAAAAAAAGCATATTCTTTTCAAAAGCAAAATGAGGATTTTTGTTAATATTTCTAAATAGTAGTTTAACAAAATATAAACCAATATTTTTCTACTATATGTTTTATATTTTAGAAAATGAGTACAGAAATCTGAATTTGAAATTGTAATGTACCAAACACAAATTCATAACTCAAATTAAGATTTCAAAAACTTACCAAACACAGATTTAGATTTTGTTCCTTACTCGAATTTTTAATCACTCTCCCAACCAAACACTAACTTGGATGGCAATTTAAATCATATAATTCAAATCACAATACTCAAATCAAAAGAATAACAAACACAACTTGAATCCATTTATCAAACAGACCCTAACTCTAAGTGACTAAGTCCTAGTAGGCAAATATGATGACCAAGTATTTTGTGAGACCCACACCAAAATGTTGTTGCTATGGATATAGACTATAGAGTGGTATGGGTTTGGTCTTCTTTATGGATGACATTTAACAAAGCCAACTTATTGGTTGACCTAATTTATCTAACTTGGAATGACAAGTCTCGCCATTAAAAAAGTAAATATAACTTTTATCTGTCATTCATCAAAAAAAAATGAAAAATGAAAAACTCCCTTGTGTCTGATAAATTAATGGCACAGTATTTAATCGATCTCTACACTATTTCATGATGATGACTATTAGGTACCATGTCTTTCTAAGTGTCACAAATATTATAGGCATTGTTGGCTTAATTCAAAATTCGGTGGCTTAAGAATTAAAGTTATAAGCGATTTACATCCAAACCATATATTCCAGAAATAGTGATCATTTTGTATTGGTATAGACTACATAAAAGGAGCCTCCTTCTAACTTTTGCGTGTACCTACCAAACAATGGTGAAGACATAACTTTTTCTTAATGGAAGTACTACATAGAAAATTAGAAATATAATTTTATTGAACAAGAAGATAACTGCATATTTCAATGATTGAGTGGGACATAATTATACTTTTTTTAAAAAAATAAAGGCAGAAGAACATATTTGAATTATTTGGTAAGAATACAATAATATATTTTAATTATTTTATAGGGGCACAACAATAATTTTCTATTATTTTGTAAGAAAATGGTTGTAATTTTCTTTCAAAATAGAGGTATAATATGAATTTTAAACGATAAAATAAGAGTGAAAATTTAAATTTTAAAATGCCCCCTCATCACAACGTAGCTCCACCAGTTAATGACATTATTATTAGACTTTATAGGCAACTTAATTAATTAAGCCATTACCATTTCTTTTTTTGAAGGTATAATTTCTTGCCCTTAACGCTCAAGAGTTTTGATGACGTGGGAAGTGAACTCTTGAACTAAAAATAACAAAATGCATTTTGGTACTGTGAACCAAACCAATCATGCACAATGTTAAGTTCCATTTGATGTACTCGTCATTTTCTTCTGATTTTGGGAGTCATTATGAGTTCTAGGTTCGCGATATGTACTTCCGAGTTGCTACTCACTTCTCGCGTCACTAAAATTCCTCAAATATTAATCCCTTTATTTTTTTTAGCTGTACCCATTTCATTATTCTTTTTCTATGTTTTGTTTTTCTTATATTCATGCTTCTTGTGGTTTGGTGGAATAAGATGACGTTGAGCTTTCGTGCATTAGTTCTTCCCACCAACCCCATCTCCCTCTCTGCCCCTCCTGCTACTCTCTTTTGACCAGTAATTGCACGCCTCGTTTGAATCTCCAAAATTTACCCCCTCCCAAATTAAAAAAACAAAAAAAAAACAAAAATTTTCTGCCCACGTGTCAAAATCCCAACCGCCTAAAATAGCACACAATCAACGGCCACATTCATCCTTCAACTAACACATCGGCCTACCCACCCAACACTCAATGTGCACAACACCTTCTATATAAACTAACCAATTATGGTGAACAAACTCAGGAAAGATTTTCAGTTCTCTCCTAAAACCCGAAAAATTTTTCCTTAATTTTTCATCAAACCTCCCCCTCCCCAAAAAAA
>CAMOHE010048550.1:0-23829 GCA_946598075.1 Artocarpus hirsutus | reverse complement strand
AAGTTGAAAAGCAAGCATAAAATGCTCATGCATATTTTTATAAAAATGGTTTTTATTTACGTTTTGCGAGACTAATTTCCTACTTGTTGAGCGAAAGCTCATTTAAGTATGTTCATGCTGTAGATAAGAAAACCTGTCAGCGACACTTGATGGGCAGTGGTGAGCGGTAAACGAATGGTGAAGATGGGAATGGATACCGCTTACGCAAAGTAATATTTTTCGCATTATTAATTTATGAATTTATGTATGTTTTATTTTACAAAATCTCGTGTGTTACACTTCACAATATATGTGCATATAAATAAGTAATAACTTATGTAATTATGATTTAAAAGCCGAGCTTGTGATTAAGCAACCTTGGTCTAGAGGATTTCAAAGTTTAAAAATGTTGCGGTAGACGATGCAACGAATGTGCGAAGTTTTCAAGTGAGAAACTTATACAATTACTTATAATAAGAAAATGCTTATATGAGATTTATGCCAAAATAAATAGTGATTTTAATAAATATTTTTTAGGAATTTACTTTTATGAAAGTTTAGATGAATACGCTTCAAAAATTATTATTATTATTACATCGATCTAAGTAATCGAGTTCCAAGTAATTATATTTATGATAAGTTTCGAAAATATTAATTTTTAAGATATCAATATGTGATGTTTAAGATGTTAAATTATAAGTAAGGTATATAATGATTTTTAAGAAAGTTTTAAAGAACATATAAATGAGGTTTTTATCTCAATATTTAATTTAAAATTATTTTGAAAATAGTTTTATTTAAATTAAGAAATATCTTTAAAGTAATAGTTGTTAAATAATCATCCTTATGTTTAAGAAGAAAAGTTCAAGAAAATTATTATGGTTATGTTTCAAGAAATAAAGGTTATGAGTTATGTAAAGAATCATGCTTTTGGAAATTATAGTTATGTTAAAATGTAATAATTATTATTACATTATTATCACGTTTGAGAAATTATGTATTATGTTAGGTTTATACAATTAAGTGTTGAGAAATAATTATTATATCTTTTAAAGTTACATGTTGAGAATTCTTTACCATCAAGAATTCATTTGTTATTAAGTTTTGGAAAAACAGTTATTATTCCTTCTAAGGTTTTATGTTAAGGATTCCACTACAAGAATCCATTTAAAAAAAAATTATTCTAAAATTTTTGTACTTTATTCATAAGTATGTTAAAGTTTACGACCAAGTTTAAGTTAAGTGACGGCCACGTAGGGAGGGTAGTCACATTGGGATTCGGGGCCAAGGTAGGGGTCGGGATTTGAGATCTATATATGGTCAGGAATGGTGTTAGGGTCAAGATTTTGGGCTACGATCGGGGTCAAAGTCGGGGTCCAGATTGGGATCAGGGTAGGGGTTGGGGTCGAGGGCAGGATTTGGGACCGAGGTTGAGGTTGAGATTCGTAACCTTTGTCAGGGTCATGATTTCAGATCAAGGTTGGGGTCGAGATCAAGATTCAGGACCCATGTAGGGGTTAGGGCAGGGATTTGGGACCAGGCTTAGAGTAAGGATTTAGGACTGGGCTCAGGGTCGAGATTTGGCCCCGATCTCAAGGTCAGGATTCAGGATCAAGGTCAGGATTGAGATCAGAACCAAGATCAAGATCGGGATTTGAGATCGCGATTTGAAACTAGGGTCGGACCAGACCCTAACCCTGAACCAGGCCTTGAATCCTTACCCCGACCTCGACCTTGGTCCACAATCCTAACTCTTACCCCAAGCCTGAATCTCGACCTTGGTCTCGAATCTTGACCCCGACCCTAAATCCAAATCTCGACCTCGACCCTAAAGCTTAACCCTGATCTCGGTCTCAAATCCTGACTCAACCCCAAATCCTTATTGTAATTCTAGTCTCGAATTGCGACTTCAACCCCAATCCTGACCTTGGTCCCAAATCCCATCCTCGAATCCTAACCCTAATCCTGACCTCGACCCCAACCCCGAATCTCAAACTCGATCTTTAATCTTGACCCAAAATCCTAATTCTAACCCCAGCCCCAAATCTTGACCCTGACCCTTACACCAATCTCGAATCTCGACTCCAACCTTAGTCCCCAATCCGACCTCAACTCTAGTCTTGAATCCTAACCTCGATCCTAATCCTAACACTAAATACCAGTCTTGACCCTAACATCGATCCCGAATATCGACCCCGACCTCGACCCCGATCTTGAGTCCTAACCCCGTCCCCTAATCTCAACACTGAATCTTGACCCTAATCCCAGCTGTAAATCTTGACCCCAACCATAGTCCTGAATCTTGATCTCAATCCTAGTCGTAAATGTTGGACATGTATGTCTTAAGTAGTAAAAATGTAATATGTTTTTGGAGACATTTTTATCAATAAAGAATTTATTTATTATTTATATACCAAATCTTGTCCCCTCTATATTCTTATTTTTTGAATGTATGACAAGCAAACAAAAGACTGAGACTATGTCGTATCCCTCCTTACGTGGCCGTTACTTAACTTCATAACCTTAATACTTAAACATATTTTAATATGAGGTCCTTAAATTTGCGAAATATTTTTTTTTAAAACAACATTGAAGTGAATAATAATATTATTTTCTCAAAGTGATTAAAACGTTATAACAATTATTTCTTTTAAACATAACCATAGTCTCTAAATACTTAATTCATTTCATCATATATTTACTTCTTAAATCATAGCCATAATAATCCCTTAAAACTTATCCTTTAAACATAGAGATAATTATTTAAAAACTCTTACTTTTAACATCCATTTTAATTTAAATAAATCTATTTCGAAAACAATTTAAAATTAAATACCGTTATAGAATCCTATTTTAAATACACTTTAATGCTTTATCAAATTATTTATGTTTTGTACTCGTAAATTATTATCTTAAAACTAACATAAAAATTTTCTTTAAACTTAGTCTTTTGTAAAACTAAACATAACAATAATTTCTTGTAATTTAGTTATTTAAATTTGACATATTAGTTTTCTTAAAGCATGACATATTAGTTTTCTCAAAGCATAACCATTTAGACTTTCATAATAACATATTCAGAAAACAAATTAATTAAAAACCTTACTTATTCTAACATAAAACTCGTACAGTCATTTTTATACTAAATGAGCTTATAATTTTCTTTACTTAAAAATTCATGCGTATTTGTTGCACATTCTAAAACAACATTTTTAAATCTTAACATTCTATAAACTAGGATTGTATGACTACAACCTCGGTTTCTAAAAACGTATGTACATAATCTTATTTACTTTTTAATGCATACTTAATTTCGTAAAATAAAAACATTCATAATTTCATAAACTTATAAATGCAAAAATGTTACATTTGCATGAGCGGTATCTATTTCTATCTCAATCGTTCGTCCGTCGCTTGCCACTACCCAATTGAGTAATGCCGATAGGTTCCTTACCTACAACATGAACACACTTAAATGAGCTTTCGCTTAGTAAGTAGGAAGTTCAACTCGCAAAATAATTTGAAGATCATTTGATAAATCAATGCATGATCATTTTATGCCTGCTTATTGATTTGTTTTATGCTCAGTTATTTAAAATTTCTCTTAACTTACTGTTTGGGCCTAGGTGACCGTACCAGTTGTGTGCACGATCAACGGGATGTTAGGGTTTGCAAGGTCCCAATAACACCGTGACCAATGATAATTTATTACTTTAATATGAAGCCTCCCCGTGGGTCGAGAGCTTAGTACAATACCCTTAACTTATCTTGCTTAGTTTCACTTGTATTATTATGTGTATACAGTATAACATGTTACTACATAGCACTACATACCAATACTAAAAACATACTTAATTGAAAGCAAGTAAACAGTATATTTTAATACAGCATACATCGTTCATAACTTTCATATGATTCTAACTCATCATATCTTAGATACATATATATGTCCTAACATAATTATAGCATGGCATATCACTGAACATGCATTTCATATTTTTTTAAAAATCATGTAAAAATAGCTTGATTTAAAAAACTGTTCATACTATAGGCGAGATTCCTACTTACCTATTTCAGTGAAGTAGGCTTCCTTATAGATTCTAAATTCCTTCTTTTCTAATGGAAACAAATTTGTACAAAACACCCATTTGGAGTGTGAAAGAATACTTCATTTTATGCTATTTAGATTTTAGCATAACCACAAGAATTCAATCACTCTAGTAGATCGTAAATTCCTTTATCAATTGATCAAGGATTTCACCATTTTTATCACAAGGATTATTTTTACTAAATCCTCATAATATTTAAACTTTTCCTTAATTGCCATTTGTTCGTATCCATGTTGATAATTAATCAATTTTAAAACAATTAATTCATTATCTGTCGTCGTTAAATCTATGAGACTTTAATCCATTTAGGCATTTCCTAAATTCATGATTCTTACCTTAAGTCCTAATTGGGCTTATTTAAATTCATTTAATGGGCTTGTAATTGGTTTTTAAGTCCATAAGCCCAAAAATGATATCATATCGTCATATATGGGGCTGGCAATTTGTGTTCGCGAGTTGTGTTCATGCCAATACGTTTATAACATGACACAATTAGACTAAACACAAACATGATACAATTAATAAACGTGCCTAAAATATAAACACAAACACGACACACCTATAACATGTATAACATGACACGATTAAAAAAATAAATATTTTATTTTTTTACTATATAATTTTTTTACTCGATTAAAAAAATAAATATTTAATTTTTTTAAAGCCAAAATAAATTATAAGACTTTAAATATTAGTATGAATAATATAATAATTTTTAATTATTAAATATTTTAAAATGTATTTTAAATTTTTTTCTTCATTATTTATTTCACATTTTAAACTATATTTTAATTTTTTTCTTCAGTATTTAAATTATTTAATGTTTTAAACTGTATTTTTATTTTTTTCTCATCAGAGAAAAACTACTTTGAAGCTATAGACGAAATGTAGGCCTTTAAGGAGAAAATAAGGCTTTATATTACAGAGGAGTTGAGTGAAATCTCTTTTCACTTTTTTTGTTGTGAGACCTTTGTTTTCAAAAACAAAAAAAACATAATAAATATATTAAAAGCTATTATTAAATATCAAATGACAACCAGCATGGTGGTTGGCAGCGCAAGAAGTCCTCTTTTAGGTTCAAGGTTTGAATCTTGAACTCTAAAATTCTTAAATTTTTTTATTTTAAGTTTCAACGTACTATAAACGAGTGGGTCGTGTCATGTTGCGGGTAGATCGTGCCGTGTCATGTTGACACGTTTATTGCACATTTAATTAAAGGTGTTAAAGCGTGTTAAATGCACTATCATGAATCTAGCACGTTTACTTTCGTGTTATTCGTGCCAACCCATTTATGACCTAATTAAATATGTGTGGTCCAAACTTATTTATATTGTATCGTTTTTGTGTCGTGTCATCATGCCGTGTTCGAAATTACCGGCTCTAGTCATATATATTCCACCGATAGACTATGTCCTAAGCGGTATTTTAGACTGAAACGGGCGTTGGACCTATGCCTAACAACGTGGTATTAAAGCTTTAGCATACCGGGTTTTCATGCTAACCAAATTAATGTTCAATTGAAAACAATTAAAGTTCATCCTTGAAATTCTTACCCGTTTAGCTTGAAATTTCAAATAAAAATCATTCTATAAAATAGTACCCGAAATTGTTAACCCACTAAATCTCGAGCTTATATAACCCTTCAAAAGTATTGTAATTTTTTGGTTTAGTGAAAAATACAATTTTAAAGTCACGTGATTTTTGTTTGTAAAAACTAGCATCGGTGGAGTAGTTTTGGAAAATTTATTTGAAATCGTATATTAAATACAGTTTTTCTTTTAAAGTTTTTCCTCCACGAAAGTCACTTTTTTTTTTTGTTTTTAATGTGTGTTTGTTTCAAAAAATTTTTTGTTTGTTTTTAAAGTCTTGGTTACCATTTTATTTGGCAAAATTGCTTCGTAGATAAAACTTTGAATTTTTTTTTTACCAATTAAAAAGTTTTGACTGTTTTATATATCAAATTTTTTTTGTCCAATTTAGAAATAGATTTCACACAAAAATTTTTTCACGAAAGTTCTTCATTTTACTACAAACTAATTATAATTCGGTCTCGAAATGACCTGAAACTTTAAGACAGCTTTCTGAGCAAAAATGTAGTTTCTGGATTGTTTTGGAAAACTGTCTATAACTATATTTTAGATGTAGATTTTGGAGAAAATTTCTCCACAAAAGTTGCTCGTTTCATCGAAATCTAAAACTTTCGTGTTTGGTGAGATATAAAATTTGGACCTGAAATGGCTTGAAAATGGCAAAATAGTTCCAGCAATGTTGGAACCATTTTTGATAGCTTTTTTTTTTTTTTTACAAACTGTTTTAAACAGTTTTAGGGGCTGTTTTTAGACAATTTTTTAGACTATTTTAGGCAGTTCCTAAAAATTGCTCAATAGGCCTATTTAGAGTCAAAACTGTATTTTTTTGTAGTCACAAGTTTTTGTTCAAATCGTCAAAAACTAAAAGTTTCATGTTCGATAAAGTTTTAAAAATCGATTCTAAGGACTCCGTTTACACGTTCAAAGTTTGTAGAAAATTTTTTCATAAACCAAATGTCACGTCTTGAAGTACAAGAGGTGACATGACTGGTTAATTAGGTTGATTAAGTTAAAATTTCAATTAAAATCACAAATTAAAGAGTTTAATTAATATTGAAAAATGTGATATTTTAAAATCTTTTTTAACAAAGATTTATAATAATTAAATAAATAAAATAAAAAGAAATAAAATAAAATAATAAAGAGAGAGAAATGCATGTTGGGTCCCACCGAGCCCACAACCTATACACACACATAGTATCGATAATATTTAAATTACAACTACAGTCCAAAATAAAAAGAGAAGTTAAAATAATACATGCCTTGTTTAAGTTATACAAATGACCTACTCAAGATTCTTCTACTACTCACAAGTCCAGTCAGTGGACTCTCCGTCTTATTCCACCTAGGGGAGAAAGGGGTTTGAAAACAAGTAGAAAGTGAGTGAAAGACTCTGTAGGACTATGCTTTTAAAATAGATAAATAATTTAAATATAAAATTTATCTTTCAAGAAAAATAATTAGAAAAGAGAATTGAATAGTTAAATTTATTTAAATTAATCTTATAGAAATCTGTTCGTCTAGAAAGTGCCTTTTTATCTTTTTTGGGTAAACCATAATTATCACCACCGAAATGGCCCAGCTAGGTTTCGGGACCTGCCCTAAGGTCGCACGCTACATGACCCGATCTCTGAATACGGCATCATGCCATTATGTACATTTCTATTATTATTTAAAACCTATTTACAGCGTGTATTCATTTACATTCATTATGTGGTTCATTATATACATCATATCATTACTCAACAGTTATGAAAATGACTGATAAAATCTTCTTTAGAACCTTCATTGGAAACACTTTGAAAGAAATCATTTTTTGTGGCCAAAATCTTTTTAAAACAAGGCAACCAAAGAAAGGGTAGAAGTCCTACCTTAATATCCTATGCCGACGTTCAACACTGTAGTCTCGGTTCGCTATACGTTAACTCTACGGAACCACGAACAACCTAAATGTAGACTAAATCCATCAATATCTAGCTTAGGGTGTTTCTATACTACTAAGCTATCTCATGGTGTCCTAGTATGCCATTGAAGTCTATAAAATCATTCTATAAAGTTAAAATCTTTATTTAGGCCTAGAATAGTGAAAACAGGGGTAAAATGGTCATTTTTACACAAGTCCTAGTTGGCCTATCCAATTGCATAATTTAGCCTACCGGCCTGTCGAAATTCTCTAGGTTTGGCTTGCTAGACGTATGAGTCTGGCCTATCGGACTCATAAATTCGACTTATCGAACTGAAAAATTCTAAAATTTTTCAAAATCAGGTCTCGGTCTCCCTGAGCCCAATTCTCATTTTTAACCTGTTTTCTCAGTTCTCATGCATAGAAAATATTCATAAATGATAGAAACATAATAGAACACTTCTAAAGTAATTTAAATAAGATTTATTTTGAAAAATTCAAGAAAATCTGAAAATAGAAAAATAGAGAAAAAATGAAAAAACTTGATTCAAATCCTTTTTTTTTTTATCAAACCAAGCCTAGATTCTAAATGTTTTGGGGTTCTACTAACTTAGATTCAAGGTTTCCTAAACTCAAAGAAACTCGGATTTCAAAAGACAAAGTAAATAGAAAATTTGGAAAAAGTTTTGAAATTTAAAAAATAACCTTGGATTTAAGTTTTAAATAAAGTTTATGATCGTCCAAACACATTCCCGAGCTTCCAAACCACTGAAAACCAAAGCCTGGCTTGATTTTGAATCAAAAATTTGAGAGAAGGAGAGAGAGAAAGAGAGGCAGTGAGAGGGAAAGAGGGAGTGAGACGAGAGAGTGAGAGAGAGTGTGTGCTAAATGAGGGAAAGAAAGAAGGAGATAAAGATTAAATAAAGAAAAAAGATGGGTGGTTTCACTGTGTAAAAACCGTGTGCCACCAATGGTTTTGCAAAAAGAGGTATTTTTGACATTTGACAAATTGCTTTGTTTTAAAATTCAAAATAGAAAATAAAATAATCAAGAGTAATTAAAATGATTAAAATAATTAGAAATAACATTGATTTATAAATATTATAAAATAGTCAGATTAAGTTTAAAAATACGTAATGATACACTAATTCATCATTTTATACACTAATAACTCTTAATTAATTTTGGGGACGTTACACCAAAATTTGCAAAAACATAATCTTAACATGCCATGACTAAGTTTTATGTCACATACAAGCACAAACCATACTACACATACATAAATAATTATTACAACATATTTTCTCACCCAATCTTCAAATCCCTCATAAATTTATAAGCTTTAACTTTAAGGAAATTTATGAAAAAGCTTGGATTACTTATCCTTGATGACAACTCTTAGATGGGTGCTCTTAAATCTTCTAGGCCTACTCTTTCTTCCTCTTGGATCAACACCAAAACAAAACTTAATCATATAAAAAATCTAGCTTGTTATGGCCTTCATAAAAATGATATCTTAGTAAAATGTTTTTCCTTTCTTTTCTAGGAAAAATAGAAGGAAGAAAAGGTGTGGATATTACCTTAATTTCAATGTTCTAAAATCTCCACTATGTTCTTCTTTTTCTTCCTTGTTGGAGCAAGTTTTGAGTTATGACAAGGGTGGAGGAATGTTTGGAATATAACTATAATTTTTTTTTTTTTTTGAGCTTGGTAAATCGGTGGGGTGGAGAAGAAAATGGGAAGTACCTTTATTTCTTGAGAGCTTGGTATTCGGTGGGAAGATTGGAAGTAGTGGAAATTTTTTGGCTTTTTCCTTCTCTTGGAGGCTTGGTTACCTGGTGGAGAGAAAGGAAGTAGGGAAAAATTTTGGCTTTTTCCTTCTCTTGGAGGCTTCAGTGGAGAGAATGGAAGTGATTAGAAACTTTTGTTTTTTCTTCTCTTGGAGTGCACGGGTGAGGATGGAAGAAAGAAGAGAAGAGTAAAAAAAATTATGTATAATGACTTGGGCTTTTTATTTATACACTTAGCTTCATAAGTGGCTTTGATAGATAAAGAAAAGAAAAAAAAAAAAACTAATCTCCCCCTTATTGTGGCGCCTTTGTTGGGAAAAAGTGGAGTGTTAGGTTGCACTTCATTTATGTTAAAGGACAACCATCATTTGGGTGAAGCTTGATTTAAAGGTACTTGTGCATTTCTTGCAAGTAAACTTTAAGCAGATAAATTTTATACAGTCAACAATAATTAACTTAACTAACAGGAGGTTTTATTACTTGACTAATCTTCTCCTATTTTTCAAATACTGTGACATGCTAATCACAGTGTAAATCGATATCGATCAAAGTTTAAACGCGTATTGTTTTTTATTGCGTTAAGTCTAAAAATTTATTTTTGACTTAATAAAATTGTGAACTTAACTTTTTCGATATCTGGGCTTCATAATGACGTAGTTTTTAATAGTATCACTATCCGAGTTTGTATAGCATTTTCTGTCGATACTGTTACTCGTATAGCTCTGTTTTCAAATTAATTGGTAATTAAGGATCTAATTTGAGTTAGAGAATTTTTCGGCACACTGCTAACTTTGTACTAACCTGGAAATTCTCATGATTAAATCTCTCGAGTCTTTTACAGATAAATTTCTTCCACCTTAGTTGTAGTGAAATTTATAAATCTCTTTATTAAATTACAATAGTTAATTAATTAACTATAAAATCTTTTGTAGAATTTTTGAAACAGTCATATATTAATTCCATAAATTCTTCAATCATGCATTTCATATGCAATGTTTCCAGGAAAATCATTGATTTAAATAAGTAAATTGTGCTATTTAATTTTAAGATTTCTTGCTCATTATAAGCTGTCGATCTAAACCTTTAAGAATTGAGCATATGATGAATAGATTATGTGGAAAACACGATTCTTAAGGTGACGATCTAAATCATAAGATCAACAATCGAGAGAATAAAGTTGGGCGCTTTATTCATGCAAAGATTATTATGTTGTCTATATCCCTAACGTAAGATGGTTTGTCTTGGCCATCAGAGGTGGACTCCGCGAATAGAAACATTGGCACATTGTCATAGGTGATGATGTGTTGGATCGGGACATGAAGTAAATTGATTTAGATTAATAATTTTGTCTCAGTCAATCAATTCACTTTAGACAATCATATGTATTATATCTTAATTTTGAGATGAATAGTAGGCCCGTTGTCTTGACTTATGTCTTTTGATGTACCAAAAGGTGATATCCACAATTTATGTTGGTACGCATGCCGGTACGTTGAAAGCATGACTCTCCATAGCGTGACCTATTATTCATAGATATGGAATCCATAGCTCCACTTTAGGAGTAGTTGATATCCTCTTATATGCGTTATCTTGTAATTAAAAAACTAGAGCGCTCAACCATTTGGATACATAGGTATAACCGAATGGTATACCATCTATGAATGATAAGTTTTTCGATGGTGAGATAATGGAACGTAAGAAAAAAATTATCAAGAAGATAAGACAGAAATAATCCTTAAGCCAATTATGGATAATCCTATGAGGATACGATACATTATAATATGTCATAGAGACTTAGCTATACATGCTTCGTAATTCTATATAGTTTGAGAGTACAGCTCTGAGCTTTTAGTGGAGTAGCGTTGGAGTTGATAATTATGAAATGTATATCTAGGATATTGGGTTTCATAATTATTGGGAGCTTAAACTATATAGGTCCATCAGATCCCCTTTGCTAGCTCATAAAAAATCTTGTAATGTGTGTTTTTTCAATAATTGGTGACTTGTGTCAAATTATCAGATTGGCTAAAATTCAATAGGATTAGATAATTTATGTTTGTTTATCAGTTGAATTAATTTTATGATAAATTAATTCGAGATAAATTTGTTGAATTATCGGGATTAGGTAATTCATGTATGTTTATCAGTTGGTTTAATTTTGAATTAATTCAATATAAACTTGTTGAATTATCGAGAATATTTATTTTCCTAGAGATTATCTAGATATGACTGTTTTAATCAGATAACTTCTTTTTTGGATTATTTGAATTAAAACTGAGGCTCTATACTAAGAATCTCATGTGGGAAATAAAGATTCATAGGGATCATTTATCATAAGTTTGGTAGGTCGGTCTTTAAGTTTGGCCTGCCCATGGAGTAAGTTTGATAGGCCGATTTGCCAATTCCGCCTACCAACTGAGCAATGAATGGATCACGTGTTTTCAAGCAGATTTTATCTGATATTGATTCTGATTCGAGTTTTCGTGGCCTTATCTGATAATGACTGATTCTTGGCCTAACCTCTATAAAAAGGGGACTAAGACTCATTGTTATTCAAATCAATTGAGAAATCTAGAGTGAGACTCTGCTGGTGAGACTCTAAAACTCCTCAAAAAGCTATTATTCATAAATCACAAACTATAGTTTTGGGTATTTCTCAATTGGTTAGAATGAAAGTTGCCTGGTGGAAGAGCCATGGGAGTGTGCCCACACACACAGAGGTCGTGGGAGTGTGCCCACACACACACAGAGGTCGTGGATAGAGAATAGCAAGGAAGACCAGTTAGTTGAGGCTCTTCAAGAGCGTTACTTCTCTTCAGAGATTGTGGAGCTTTTCGATAAACAAAGTTAGTAAAATCTAGTTAATTCATGCATATAGCGTGTCAAACTTGTGTTTTGAAAAATACTCTCGTATTAAAAATTTTCAAAATTCTACTGCGTATTGTTTTTCTAACAATAAATCTCAACCCTAGTCTCGAATCCGACACCAACCCCGAATCTCGATTGTAACATCGGTCTCAAATCCCAACTTCGACACGACCATAGACCTTAGTCTTGAATTCTAACCTCGACTCTGGTCCCAAATCCCATTCTCGAATCCCGACCCCGACCCTGATTTTGATCCTGAATTTCGACTCATTCTAAAAC
This sequence comes from Artocarpus hirsutus, assembly GCA_946598075.1. Taxonomy (NCBI): domain Eukaryota; kingdom Viridiplantae; phylum Streptophyta; class Magnoliopsida; order Rosales; family Moraceae; genus Artocarpus; species Artocarpus hirsutus. The sequence continues at coordinate 11,312 of CAMOHE010048550.1, read as the reverse complement.
TTCAACTTCTATGTCAAGTTTTAATATTTTTTAAATATTTGATTTGTTTACTAGTGCGCACTTTTGGTTTAAATTATACAATACAGTCTAATACGAAGGTATTTGGTCATACTTGATATCACGACTTGTATTGTATTAATTTTTTATTTCGAATTAGATAATACAATACATGGACGTCATCAAACATTGTATTATATTTAAATAATACTATATGAAATGCTAATACTACGTGCGAAACGTGCCTTAAAGTTTCAACTTATTATGAGTGCAGGAAGTAGTTTTGTGTTATTTTGAGGTGTGGGAGAGAAAGTGAGACTATCACTATTTTTTTGAGGGGTTGAAATTTGAAACTAACTCTATAATAATGATAATAATACCACCCATCAATTATAGGACTAAATTAAACCTTTTTAGAGCAGTTTAATTCGCTACTTTATTAGACAAGACATATTTGTTAAAGGAATGCTAGTGATGGCTAATTCTCCACTCTGGTCTTGCCCAGTAAGTAATTTTAAAAGACTGATTTTTTTTTTTTTTAAATATCTCATTGGGTGACATCGATAGAATTTGGCCAAATTGAAGGCAAGAGTCATATAAAAGGCCAAAGTCCGTACATATACATAATAATGAGAGGAGCAATCTTAACGCTTTCAAGGTTGTTGCCAGGACAAAAAATATATATATATATATATATATATATCAATTTTTTAATTTATTGGTTTCGTCATTACTAAGAAATTGTAATAGCAATAGCCAATAAGTATTTTCGTCTCTCTTTCGTACTGCACAAAAACAAAAAATTAACAAGTAACAGCAGCAGACCAAATAAGACACAACAGAGATGGTCGTACGTACCACCCTAGCCATCTTTTTAGGAGTTTCCAAAGCGAATGTTTAATTTAGCTGGTCGTTTGAGTTTATAATAACATATTACATACATTTTAGTAGAAATAACATTAAAATTGACCAACTAAATGGATCTCCAATAAAATTTAGAAGAGAAATTGGTATATCTGCATTGATCTTTCATCTTTCCACCCACTCCTCAACAATGGCTGTTCCAATCTTCGTGATCGTTTCCATTTTCTTCTCTTTTACGAAACCAATAATCACAAATGCCTTGAACTTTAGCTTCAACAGTTTCACTCTGGTGACACTCGGATTTTTTACGAGGAAGGAGCAAGGGAGGATCCTAAAACCCACATAATCCAACTAGTTCCTGACAAAGAATTGAACAGCAACGTAGGTCGGGCGACCTATTTCGAACCTTTCCAGCTATGGGACGAGGCGTCTGAAAATCTCTCAGACTTAACAACACATTTCTCCTTTATGATTGATTCGCAAGGAAATAGTAGTTTATAAGCCGATGGGTTTGCCTTCTTCCTTGCACCTGCTGACTCAAACCTGAATCCAAATATCACAACAGGTGGCAGGCAGTCAGTATGGGCCTTACATGGGACGAAAAAGTTTGAACAACATACACGGAGATCCATTCGTGGAGGTTGAGTTTGATATCTTCCATGACTCTTGGCATCCACAAAATGAACATGTAGGCATTAATGTCAATTCCATGAAATCTATAGATGCCAAGAGGTGGTGGTGTAATCCTCAGAAACCAAATAGGAACGACGCGTGGATTTCCTATAGTTCCAGTTCAAGGCAGTTGAGTGTTGTTTCCACTGGCTTGAATAATTCTAGAATGAATCAATACGAGGTTTCCCTTGTAATCGATTTAAGGACTGTGTTGCCCGCACTTGTTTCTTTTGGCTGTTCAGCTTCAACTGGCCGGTGGTACAGAGCCGTTTATAGCATTTATTCTTGGGAATTCAATTCCACTTTGCACATGATCACAAAAGAAAAACCTGAAGATGATCACGATCCAAAGAAAAATAGAGCTAGCATACAGATGGTTGCGGGACTGATTGTTGGTATTGTGTTTGTTTTGATCAGTGGGTTCACAGTAGCTTGCCTAATTAGCTTGCAGAAGAGGAAAAGGAGCAAAGAAGACGTTGCGCTTGATAGGCACTTGAACGATGACTTTGAGAAGGGAACGGGACCGACCAAGTATTCCTACCACGAAGTCAAAAGAGCGACTAATAATTTCAACGACAAAGTAAAGCTTGGAGAGGGGGGATTTGTCAGCGTCTGCAGGGGGTTTCTAAGAGACCTCAACTATTCTGTTGCAGTTAAAAAACTATCCAAGGAATCCAAGCAAGGAATAAAACAGTATGCCTCGGAGGTAAAAATTATTAGTCAACTGCGACATAGGAATTTGGTAAAACTCATTGGGTGGTGTCACAAGAAAAGAAAGTTGTCACTTGCATATGAGTACGTGCCTAATGGTAGCTTAGATTTTCATCTTTTCATTACAACCAAGTCGTTGATTTGGGAAATGAGGTACAAAATTTCTCAAGGCCTAGCCTCAGCATTGCTGTACTTGCATGAAGAATGGGAAGATTGTATGGTACACAGGGACATAAAATCAAGCAACATAATGTTGGACTCAAATTTCAATGCTAAGCTGGGGAACTTTGGTTTAGCTAGGTTTGTGGACCATGCTAAAGCGTCTAAAACAACTGATTTGATAGGCACAACGGGGTACATGGCTCCTGAATATGTCACAACAAGCACGGCTACCAAGGAATTGGATCTCTACAGTTTCAGAGTTGTTGCTTTGGAATTAGCTTGTGGAAGAAAACCCGTCGACCCCAAAGCGCCAGACTGTCAAGTAGTTATGGTGCACTGGGTGTGGGAGCTATACGAAAATGGAAAGGTTCTTGAAAGCGGCGGATCCCAGATTTAACCTCGAGATTTTTTATGAGCAAAAAATGGAAAAGTTGATGGTTGTCGGCCTTTGGTGCGCTTATCCAAATTATAGTCTCCGGCCTTCAATTAAGCAAGTGCATTCTTTGCTTAATGATGAAATTCCATTGCCTAATTCTGTTCCCCCAAGGACACCGATAGATCCATATTATACCATAAACCAAACTACATCTTCACTTGGTTACTGCACGGCTAAGTCTGATGGAATCACAAACCAACTTTCCAGCTCAAATTGACAGTGCACCAACACTTGATCACTAATATTCTGATTAAATTGTGCCTCTTTTAATCATCAAATATCTTGTAAAAAAAAGTTTAATTTGATTCTAAAATTGGGATTCACCCATTTCTGATAAAAGAGTATTGTATCTTGTGGTTATTCCTACTATGATTCATATGTTTATTTAGTTTGCTTTATTCACAATTGTATGAGTTTTACTATAAAAACTGGACTTTTAGTCATAAAAGTTTTTAGTAAAACTTTTAGTTATAATATTTTTGTGTGACTAATATGTATTTAGTCACAACTTTAATTGAATTTTTACCATGACTAAATTTTTAACCAAAGTTTTTATTCATAGAAAATGCCGTGAACAAAACATCATGACTAAAAGTTTTAATCACAACAAAAGTTAAATTTAAATTGTGACTAAATGCACATTAGTCACATGACTTTTAGTTCAAATTTTTGTTGCGACTAAAAATTTTAGCTACGGGGTTTTAGTCATTGAAACATCTACGACTAAAAACTCTGTGACTAAAACAGATTCGTGACTAAAAACCCGTGGTTAAAACAAAACACCTGTTTAGTAGCAGGATCACTATCTATGAGCGATGCTGTGGATTTTCTAACGCAAGTGCACGTATCATTAACAAGTAATAAAGTGAGAGTAGAGATCGTTCTCTCGAGGACTAATTGTCACTAAATACCAAATTACTCTAACTCTAATTCTATTTGAACAACTGAGATCTAGGAAACAATGGAATAATAAAATGGTAAAAGTAAGACAAACTAAATTAATGAGGATTGAAAATTTGAAACTTTAATGGGAGAGAATTCAATATATTAAGACTTCTAGGGTTTCCGACCCACTGGATTAATCCTATCCAATTTAATTAATTTACTTAATTAATATTTACTCCTATGCTGATAATGAATTTCTCTTAGACAGTCATTAATCTTTCTCAAGCATTAATAATTTATACTAGTTAGCAAATTTCTTACATCCCCGTAGAAATTCTAATCTTACCAAGATTTATTAAGCACAAGAAATTCACAGTGTTACACAAGTCTCATAGATATCTCTATTTTATGATGATCTAATGGCATTCAATCATGGTCTAATTTAATTATTGCTTCTTAACCTCAAATTGAATCACAAATCATGCAAAAGGAGTGCAGACTTTTGCAAGCATTAAGATTGGATCAAATACTCAGCATAGATAATGAATAAACATCGAATTGAATTAAATTAAATAAATATGAGCATTCATAATCTGGCTACATCGTAGCCCTAGAATAGAGAAAATTAGTTCATAATGAAACTAAAAATCATCCTAAACAATGTCCTAAACATGAGGAGTAGAAGAAAAGAACTGTATGTTTGGATGGGAAGATAGATTCCGTCTCCGATTGCATCGATCTTCTTTTCCAAAGTAGTGAGACCTTCCTTCTTTTCTGCAAAATTTTCATCCTCCAACCCTCTATAACGTTCTATTTATACACTAGGATTTGGAGGGACAATTTTGGAACAAAATTACGTTGAAATTTGAATTGGGATCGCAATGGCACCTAGGCTCGATTTTATGGCCCCTAGGCTTCGCAATGGCCCCTAGGCTCCAGGATTATAGCACCTAGGCACTACATAGACGTAGGGAATTTCTTGAATTGGCGCCTAGGTGCCAGGATTGTGGCACCTAGGCGTTCAGCCTCATCTTCATGGAATGGCGACTAGGCGCCCAAGTTATGGCGTCTATGCATTTTGCTCTCGGGTTTTTATATAAAACTTCATCTATATAAGCACCTAGGCGCCCATAAGCTGGCGTCTAGGCTCCATTTTCATCCTGAGTCTAACTTTGCTCATTTTCTGTTTGCTTCGCCCCACACTATACTATCATGCATCCTTTCTCCTCAAAACCTATAAAAGAATACAAAACACTATCAAATCCTTATGAACTAACAAAAAATTTAAGTGAGAATTACCTAATTAATTAACCTAAAACTAACTTATCAAATACCCTCAAACTGAAGATTTTGCTAGTCCTTGAGCAAAAGACACAAAAGAAGAACAAAGATCAAGGCACAAAAGACGGGACTGACACTGACACATGACACAGTTTGAGCATCAATTTAATTTTTCATCATACTTGGCCTCAAAGATTGCATAAAGTTTATGACTCAAAAGAAACTCTAACCATTATGATCATGTAAATCAATTTAAATCTCAAGTTTACCATGCTCATAATTCTTGAGTGTGTGTGTGATGCCTCTAGCACTTATGTACCTATACTCGGATTAGTTTATGTCAACAAGCATATTATAAAAGATCTCTAGATTAGTGAAATTTATAAACTCCATAGGCCTATTTTTCAAACCCACTCTCCACTAATATAGACTATCGTAACATCAAAGATCATTAGGACTTTATTCGGCTTGTAATATGTGGCTAAGGTAAAAAGGTGAGATAAAGGATATAATATGGCTCAAAATTCACCCATAAACACATAATTTGTCTCAGGACCTCATGAGAACATTATTTCTTCTTTTTTTAAGTACACCCCCAAACTCATGTTGCACTCTCAGTACACCCCCACACTTATGTTGTACTCTCTTTGTCATTTACATTTATTGGATGTATGTATTATATATATTTTTTTCTTCTTTTTTTCTTTTTTTTCTTTTTCTTTTTTTTTTTTTGTTGTTTTTGCTTCTTCTTTTTTTAAACAATGAATAAACATGAATACATGCTCCCTTGATAGCAATACTCAAAACTCCACCCAAGAATGAATAATAGGAAAATATATTTCCTTGATAAGTTCTTCAAAACTCCACCCATCCTCCCGTTATAGCAACTACCTTCAAATAATTTCCTAGACAAACTAGTCATGTTTATGAGTGAGGGACTAAGTAGGATAAAATTATTCAAAGGCCAGGTTGATTATGTGGGTAATAAAGAACATGGTAATAAGGCTCAACAGGGTGACTAGTGATTAAATGATGTCAATGGTAGGCTTGAAAGGCTCAAACGATCCAAAAACAGCCTAAATCATGTCCTTAATGTTGTATAGCCTAGGAATTCGCCTTGAGTGGTTATCAAATAGGTTCTAGCGTTCATTTGAGATCAAAAAATATCACTTCATTAACATAAAAGTCCTCTAAATGTAGAATACTTAGGTGATCAAGGCGTGAGTGCTCAAAGTGCTCAAAAAATCACAGCATGGCAAATAAATCATAAGAAAAACAAGGATAGATCACAACAATTATTATCCCCTAAAATTCACATTCAATTTCAACCATAGTCTTATCATCGGCCTCCTATGATTTACATTAAACAGTGCTCAAACGACACAACTTTTCTATCATAATTACTAAACAAAAATAAAACCTAACTTAAAACTTAAGTAAACAAAATAATTGATTGACATAAACCAAATATGAATCAGTACACCATCCTTAAACTTGAGTGGTACATTGTCCTCAATGTAACAGAAAAAAAATAAACATAAAATAAAAATGAAATAAAATAAAATAAAAATAAAAAGAAAAAGAAAAAGAAAAAGAAAAGAACACTCCCTAAAATGAAGATTATGGCAGTCTATTCCTCATCATCCTCATGCTCATCATCATCCTCATTGAAAGCTGTGACAGTCGAAAAATTATCCATGTTCATATTCAGATATCGGGCCATTTGGTTCATCATTTACACCAGGTTGCAGATGTTATCATCAATGTGGTCGAGACGTCTATCCATGCGATCCAGGCGTTCGTGCACTGAGGCTTGACCAAGAGAGCGGGGTGATCGTAGGGGTCGAAGGGACCTGGAGGAGCTGGCCCTTTCTGTTGGCTCCTGTGCTTCTAGCTCCATGTATGATGCGAGGACCGAATCATTGATAACATGTCGAGGTCCCACCCATTCTTCTGTGGCATCCCAATGACTCCAGCTTTGCTGCATAGCTCAGTAATTAGTGAGGGAAAATACAAGCCCAAATGTGCATGCATCACACTCATAGCAATCTGTCGAGAAATTACCAGGCCCATATCAATGCTCTTCCTCGTCACTATAACATATAAAAGCACCGCTCGCTCTTTCAGCGTGTCACTAACATGGGATACTGGCATGAAGCGAGCACATATAAAATTATGACATGCCTTGTATACCCTGTTTCTCAGAGCACTAAGAGGGAATGAAATATATTCACCATTGTGTCCTATTTTCCAATTAATACCTGGTGTGCACAAACTGTTGAGGATTTCATCATGGTCAATGTTTTCCAAATAAGCTTGATATTCAACATTATCAATATTAGGTAGCCTAACGTGTTGGTTGATAGCTACACGATGAAGCTTCCCATATTCCCCTCATAAAGACCTTTCCATTATCGTGCTCGGGGGCATTGGCATAAAATTCTCAAACCACTGCAGTTAGGCTCGAGCCAGGTTGTTTCATAAAATTGGCCCATCCACGATCTAAAATTTGATCCCATATCACCCTTTCACATGTATTGAGTCCCCGTTCAGCAATTAGAGTCTTTCTTTCCAATGAGGATTGATAACGAGTAAAAGCAGCTTGTGAGATGAATTTAGCCTTATCATATTGCACAGATGTCGAACCCCTCACATGCTTCTTCGGCGCCATAATCGCAATTCACACTAATCCCTCTTCAAAGCCGCGTCCCCCCCCCCCCCCCCACTCCCTTTTTTTTTTTAACAATTACACTCCCAACTTTCTTTTAGACACTCTAAATCAGCCGCTAATGTCACCAAACGCTCTCAAATACCACACTTGCAATGTCTACGAACAGCTCTAATATCAATTGGCAACAACCAAAACTTTTGTCTCTCTCAGACTTTTTATCAAACACTTGGTGTGCACTCAAATAACTCACTATAGATGAACTCCACCCTGCAAATTAAATCTCCCCAAACAGCCAATTCTCAGATAAGGCACAAATAAGAGTAATGTACGTTATTGTGAGCAAAGAAAACCCCAATTTGTGTGGCCTAATTTTTGGAAATTCCTTCACTTTTTCGCTGCCCACGTTCAACCTTTTGAGTAAACTCGGAATGGGGCGTGGAGGCAATGTGGGTGAGGAATTTGAGATGAGGGAGGCAAGGTATAGTGATGAAAAGATGAAGAAAAATCGAATGAGGGGCAATAGGTGGTGTTTGTGTGCGTTAGAGAACGAGGGGGGCGAGAGGAGTTTATTTTTTTTTTCTTTTGTTGATTTTGTTTAAAAACCACCCAGGTGTGGTTTATAAACGACACAGTGCCTAGGCATTGTGGTTATAGCACCTAGGCACTATTTCAAAATTAGGGTTTTTTTTTTTCAGGATGAGCGCCTAGGCGCTTTGCTCTCGGGTCTTTGTACCTTTTATAGCGCCTAGACGCGTAGAAAGTGGCACCTAGGCGCCTTGCTCTCAGGTCTTTGCACCCTCTTATAGCACCTAGGCACCCAATTTTAACGCCTAAGCTCTTTTGTGTTTCTTCTACATCCATTGTCCCTGAGAACACCTGAAATCACCACAAAAATAAAATGCATCATAATTAGCTTATAAAATACCAAAAATCTATAACTAACTAAAAACTAATTAACATGATAAAAAATAAAATGAATAAGGGTAAAGAGCTTGGGTTGCCTTCTAAGAAGCGCTTGTTTATTGTCATCAGCTTGACTCTTCTTCCTCCTCTAAGGCGAGTTGAGAATGATGATGGACTTGTTGCGATCAACTCCTCCATCAAAATATGGATTCAAACGCTGTCCATTGACCTTAAAGGTTCCTTTCTCTTCATGATGTAATTCAACTGTTCCATAAAGAAACACTTTGATGACCACGAACAGACCCGACCATTTGGATTTGAGCTTTCTAGGGAACAGTCGAAGCCTAGAATTATATAGGAGCACCTTCTATCTGGGTACAAACTCCTTCCGTTGGATATGCTTGTCATGCCAAGCTTTGGTCCACTCCTTGTAGATCTTTGCATTCTCACATGCTTCAATGTGGAACTCATCCATCTCGTTGAGTTGCAACAGGCGCTTCTCACCCGCTGCTTGCATATCCATATTTAGCTATTTCATTGCCCAATATGCTCGATGCTCCAATTCCACCAGAAGATGGCAAACTCTCCTATAGACCAACCTATAAGTAGACATCCCTATAGGTGTCTTAAATACAGTCCGATAAGCCCATAAAGCATCATTTAACTTCTTCGACCAATCCTTGCAAGAGCTATAAGCTGTTTTCTCCAAAATCTACTTCATCTCTCTGTTAGAAACCTCTGCTTGCCCATTAGTCTGAGGATGGTAAGCAAGTGCAGTATGATACTTGACTCCATATTTCAACAAGAGTGCTTCAAATTGCTTATTGTAAAAGTGTGTTCCCTCATCACTTATGATAGCTCATGGAGTTTCGAACCTTGTAAAGATGTGTTTCTTGAGAAAATTAAGCATTACCTTGCCATTGTTACTTTGGGTTGCAGCCGCTTCAACCCACTTCGACACATAATCCACTGCAAGGAGGATATACTTGTTATTGCAGGATGAGGGAAACAGTCCCATGAAATCGATACCCCTTACATCAAAAAGCTCCACTTCTAGAATATTCTTCAAGGGCATCTCATTCCTTCTTGAAATGTTCTCTGATCGTTGGCACCTATCACAAGCTGTCACAAAAGCATGAGCATCTTTGAATAATGTGGGCCAATAAAACCCAGATTGCAACACCTTAGCCACCGTTCTATTTCCTCCAAAATGTCCACCACACTCAAGGGTGTGGCAATGTCTCAGGATCTTTTCTACCTCATCTTTTGGCACACATCTTCTTATTACTTGATCAGCACAGTGCCTGTAAAGAACTAGTTCTTCCCAATAGTAGTGCTTTACGTCAGACAAGAACTTCTTCTTTTGTTGATATAAGAGTCTCGGTGGCATGATCTTTCCTGCAAGAAAATTCACATAGTCTACATACCATGGGAGAGAGCTTGTAGATGTGATGACAAAGAGTTGCTCGTCTGGAAATTGATCACCAATGGGAGGCTGTTGCAACTCTTGTTCTTCTGGTTGTTCAAGTCTTGAGAGATGGTCTGCCACTAGATTTTCTGTACCCTTATTGTCTCTAATCTCCAGATCGAATTTTTGGAGTAAGAGAACCCATTAGAAAAGTCTTGGCTTGGCATCCTTCTTGGCCATAAGGTATTTAATTGCTGAATGATCTGTAAAGACTATTGCCTTATTGCCAATTAGGTATGATCTGAACTTGTCAAAAGCGAAGACGATGGCAAGTAGTTCCTTCTCTGTTGTGGCATAATTGAGTTGGGCATCATTGAGAGTCCTGCTAGCACAAAAAATAACATGAAATACCTTATTCCTTTGTTGTCCTAGAATCACTCCTACTGCATAATCACTTGCGTCACACATCAATTCAAAAGGAAACTCCCATTCTAGTGCCACAACAATGGGTGTAGACACAAGCTTCTAGTTCAGGGTGGTGAATGTAACGCCCCCTTTTTTGGACGTCACAGATGTCGTTACGTTCATTCATTAAACCATTAATTGAAGCAAAACTATTATTAATTATAGCATGTATTTGAAATCATAGTTTGAAAAAGCATTCCCAGGATCCGTACGTATATTTTTTTTTTATACAATTCACAAGAAATTATAATTACTTAATTATAATAATTTGCTTTTCCATAAACGTGCTGTAAATAGTTTGCTAATATCATTGAAATTTAAATTAACCTTTGAAAAGAAAAATAAAATTCCTTGAACACATTTCAGCAGGCCGAACTTGTGACTTCGGCAGGCCGAACTCGACTGGCAGGCCGAAGGTTATCCATCGGTAGGCCGCTCGAGGCTTTGCAAAATGGGGTTTTCAAATTTAACAAGATCGGCAGGCCGAAACTTGGCATTCGACAAGCCGATTAATATTTTTTGACAGTCCGACCAGTAATGGTCGACAGGCCGAACAAAAAAAAAATTATTTTAAAACAAGTTTTGAAATTTCAAATGTGGAAGAAAATTTATAAAATAATAAAAATTACATTAAACAAACATTCTTAATAGTTTTAAGACATATCCTTAAAATTAAAAAAAAAATCATAAGCATATTCGGATTCGAAAATCAAACTCATTTCATAAAAATCTCTTTCCATGGCGTTCTTCCATTTGCAAACCATCTTCTTGCTTAGCTCACACGCCTGTCAGTGTCTCCCACCTACTCTATAATTTTCTTACCCTTATCTGCAATATGATGTAAAACTTGAATAAGC